>SNQJ01S0264703.1:10842-22867 GCA_010110895.2 Picea sitchensis
GTTCTTTATGAGACCATTTGGGAGAACTTACAGGGGTGACAGGATTTGTGGAGGTCATAGTAGTAGATAAAGGTATATACTGACGCCCACTACGAGTCGTCATTAGCTATTTGTGGAGTCGCCAGATGATTTGCTTGAAATCATCAAATAAAAGGGAAAACACCCTAGTGGAGTCGCCAAGTAAGCTTGTAAGGTTCAGTTAAGGGGTTCATTGGGAGAAGCTGAAGACCAGAAGGAGAATTGCAGAAAAAGTGGAGGAGAGAGACGTATAGCGGAATGCAACTTGACCAGTACTGCAGAGTGTAAAACACTGTAGAATGGTCCTCTGTGTAAAATACACAGCAGGAGCTTAAATTTTAGTTGTAAGCAAGGAAACTTTCAAGAATCCATATTAATCTTAAAGTGTAGAAACCTTGGCGAATTTTACAAATTCTTAAAATGCCAACCATAAAATGTTTGGCAACATTTTTATAAAAATATTCAATTTTTAAAGGACTTTATATAGTTTCTAGAAAATTTTGGCGATTTTAAGAGTAAAATATTTTTATCCTATAGAACTTGGGCAAATCATTTTAGAAAAAAATTAAAATTGGTGAATCTTTTTTTGGAAAAAAAACATGGAAAACTAGCCCATGGGCGAAATTTAGCCCCTAAAATTTCCCCTGGTTGTAAGCATTTGATTGGCCTAGCAGACTCTCAAATGAAATCAGGAGTTTCTTCCCCATGAGAATTCTCCAGTAAAATTTTTGTTGTACTGGGTAAATGGGTGTGTTTTTTTTCGTTCTTGTTTTATCTTTAGCTGCTGGATTTGAATTAAAGCCATTATTAAAAAAGTTATACCCAGAATGAGCACAGTAGGCAAATGTTTTTGTTAATCTGTCCGGAGTGTAGATACATTGAGTGATTTTGACTTGCCCACTGGAATCTGGATAATTCTAGCCTGTTACACTGCATATGTATAATTTCAAACTCATTATCTTTTTATTGGTGCTTTACCTGTGAATTGTGGTTACTCCAAGTACTAATCGCAAAGTCTTCCTTTGACTGTTTGTCATTTACTGATCTTTTAACAAGACAGTCTAATCCCATTCTTTTTCATATGTAAGATGAATCCAGTGAATCACTCATAAAGTCCTTTACCTAATGTCAAAGATAAAGTACTTTTCAGAGCAACAAAAAGGACTATCAAAAGTTGACCCTCTCATATTATCTCTTCATTTCCCTGCCCAATCTTTTTAAGTAGATGAGTTACATGGATTAGTCCGTTTCTTTCTCTTCGATATCAAGTATTATTTATTTAAAATTATCTGGCTCTTTGAATACACGAATGGGCTCCTCATTGTCTTATTGTAACCATCTCAGTCGCCTAAGACTCTAAATGTTCATTGTCTAAACTGGATAGTTTCTATGAGATTTGGAGGGGAAAATGATTGATTTTGACAGCATTTTATTCATATATGTTGATAGGATCATATGGGTTGAAACAAAAATGAATCTAGAGGTTCTTTCAAAGCTCACTATTCTGACTTTTATGGTCATAGTCCACTAGTAATTTGTTATTTTAGCAGTTCATAAAAGCAATCTATAATTACAATGAGCCATCTTAAGGAATGAAATATTGTTTACCCAAGTATTGAATCTCCCACCAGAACTATAAAATTTATTCAACATAATTTTGGGAATTCTTCTTTTGGAGTATCAAACTGGCAGAACTGTTTATTCTCTGGGAAAATCGTGCTCGATATTGATGTTTAGGAATATGAACAGTTATGGATTTCTGGAAACAACATTGCTCTTATGGCAATCTGTAAAATAAGGTCATTTGTTTATGATAAAGTAGTTTGTGTGTATTGCCATCCTTTAATATAAAGAGGAAAGAGAAACTGATGTATAAAACTGGCACTATACCATGGAGAATAGGAATGTACAAACCTGATTTTACACTTTTAATTTGGTTGCATTGTTGTTTTAGTTAACATTCTATTATTGACATTATTTACAGTAATTGTATGTAGAACTTCAAATAATGCATTGTTGTTTTAGTTAACATTCTATTATTGACATTATTTACAGTAATTGTATGTAGAACTTCAAATAATGGGCTGCAATCTTGTTTTAATGGTCCTTTTCTGTATTTATGTTTTTGGTTTGCGGGCAAGGAGGGAGAGAAAGCTTAATAACAATAATTCTGGCATTCCTTTTCCAAGAGTATTTTATGTTTGGCAATAATCAATTTACAGCTGTCTTTTGATTTTATCCCCAAAACCAATAAACAACTTTCTAAGCAAACATAATCATGTCAAAATTTTCTCTACGTTTGGTTATGGTATAGTTATGTGGATATTTAATCTGAATTTTGTTTGTGTACAGAAATCTACCGTCCGGTTTGAACAGCAATGCAGCAGGAGATCTTTAGAGTCGAAGTAGGGGAGAGTATTCTATGAGTTATTGTCTCCTCTCCTAAGTACTTTTTCCTTGCAAATTAAAGCCTATGTGAACAGATTTGTTCACACCAAAAAAGCAAGCCTGGACGTCTGCGGCCACTATATCCTTCCGGAATGGCGTCTGGGTAATTGAAAATGACCAATGTCATTCCATTTCAGCTTTTAGATATAGATTTAGCTTTTCAACGATATCTGCACTGGCTGTACCAATATCTTGCCTCGCTGGAATAGAGACAATTAGATATGTCATGCTAAATAGGTTCAGTATGAGATGTGGCAAATGTACCCATAGCAAATCAATTTTTCTTCTAGAATTGGCCAAGTATGAGAAACTAAGACATTGATCTGTAAACAGTATGAGTGGGAGTCCATTCCCAGACATTATAATGTTCAAATAAATATCATCAATAGCAATTACGGACACTAGTTCATAAGAGTCAATTCATTTTAATTATTAGTTACAGTTACTCGCCCTTTTCTAGAATTAATTGGATTGAAAGGTAAGGGTATAAAGGGTCAATTACGTTGGACTTTTGGAGATTCATTATCTTGCAATACATTGTGCAGCTTAATTACACAATTTATACAAGACATAATATAATGATATGGAGCAAGATGGTCATAAGTAATGGAAGGGAATAAGGTTTAAATTATATTTAAATAAGATTCCATAATGTTGAAAGTTTGTAAATAGATTCTTAGAAAAATTGACATTGGAAAGTAGAAAGAGATAAATTCACAAGCCATCGTCTTTTCCTGCAGTCCATCTTTGAAGTATTAAGAAATAAGAACTACCTTTCAAGGCATTACTGGGTATTAACCCCAAATGTGACAACCTTCCAAAGCCTTACTAGAACGAAGTATGTGCCCCTTGTTGACCACCTATTTCGACTAGGGGGTCAACTCCATGTGCCATGAAGTTGTGTACCTGATGGTGCAACCAAGTTGAAGACTTTCTGGTTCTACAAGACAATTGTTGCCCCTGCCACTTCTTTTTGTAATTGGAATTTCCGCTCCCCTACGTGGGTTAGTTGCCTAGGAATCTATCATTAGGGAAGTCCTTTCATCGAGTTTTTTTTTTCCTCGGGTAATTAATTTGGCCTAACCAGCCTTTTTAATTACCCTTGAGTTTTTCACTCCCACAATAATCCTCCAAAGTGGTGAAAGGCGTTATAATGATCGAGCCCAGTGGGTGACTAGGGTCTAGGAATATTGTAAATGACCATGCTAGACATCTCCTAGAGTCTTGCGGAATTCCGTCGAGTCTAAGTAGTTTTTTTTAATTTATTAAAATTACTCAATTAATGGTAATTTTAATTATTTTTTATGTAAAAATGTAAAAACTAGGTCTTAGGAGATTTTGAAGGGGGTATGAGTACTCAAAAGAAATGGAATGAGACATCCTACACCCTTCTACCATGTTTCAACTCAATTGGACAAGTTTTTCTAGGTCATTGTCCATTCATGGAGTCCAAGTCAGCAATCTAATTACTTAATTGACAAAGTCAAAAATGTTAGAGAAAGAGTAGGAGATGATGCCTAAACCCTTTTCTAAGTTAGAGAAACACTTTTCCTAACTTAAACTCACCCCCTTATCTAGCCATCACTTCATTTCACTCACCCCCCTAGGGAAGTTGCACCCCCCCTGGTGAGAAAGTCATGCCAAATGAAAAAATAAAAGGAAAAACCCCCTTTCTCCCTAAGTGTGCCCCCCTTGATCTAATTTGTTGTTGAACCTTGTCAAAAAGGTGTTTCACATACCCCTCACTCAACCCTCAAAACCTAAACCTAGCCAAAACCCTAAAAGTGTGCCCCTCATTGAGATGCTCAATGACTCTTAGCAAATGACACTTGGAGAGCATCCAAGAGAGGTCTCTCTTGGCTCCCAAGTATAAAAGAAATCTTTCCCTCCCTCATTTCTCACATATATTCTCAGTCTACTGTTACTATACCCAAATCTCTCCCACTCCTCTATCTCTCGCTCTTCTTGTTCTCATTATTTCTTCTTGTTGCCGTCCTAATACACACTTGCTAACGTGAGCTAAGTCCCGCTCACTTAGTGTGTCCTTTCGCCTTCTTGTTCTCCATTTATTTCTTCTTGTTGCCGCCTCTAATAATAATATTCTCTGCAATGGAGCTAAGTCACTGAAGTGTGTCCTTTTTGGAGGCACAATGCTCAGGGTTCTCACCACACCTGCCACCTTTGATCGAACTCCTCCTTCTAGGGCTTACTCCCTAGGGAAATGGGAAGCCATCCCTAGTTACTAGATTGATTTTAGTGTTTAAGGTTCTAGGAGTTAGTTTTAATTTGTCACAGGCCAAAGGATTCTAACCTAAGATGCTAAAGTAGCAAAATGCAAAGTGCAAGTCTAATCTAAATGTTAATCAACCCTTTCCCAGTCAACTAAGACTAGTGCCTAAGGGTTAGTAATAAGTCGGGAATTCAAGTTTGAGGGTGGTTTATTACAAAAGTATTACAATATGAAATAAGTTAAACTACCCCAAACCCAAGATTACACTTATAAAAGAATTACAAGTGTTACAATGTTTACACAATACAAATAGATGCAAAGATACAAAAGATGTGTTGACAAACACATGAGCCAAGCATGCCCTAATACTTACTCATTGGACCGCTTCACCGGCAACCACTAGCACTCTTGAAGAATCAAAAGAACTATGATAAGCCCCCAAGTGGGATACTCAACCCTCTTCTTGATCTCACACCCAAACAAACGAGCCAAAAGATATTCAATGTTCAACTTAAATGTTCAATGAAACATCAAAGACATAAACCATATAGTTGCAACTAAGATAAATGAAACAATGAGACTATTACCAAAGTGTGTTCCTAAGCATACACCATTCCAAGCATAAAGGTGATCTAAGGTAACTAAATGATTACAGCTCCTAAAAGTTAAATTTATTTTAGTCTCTCCCCCTAAGCTATGTGTGTGCTTTAAACTTCCTCCTCCTCCCTTGGCCAAAATGACTGCCTGGGTGAACCTAAGATAGTAAGGCAACGAGGCCCACCCTAGCTTCCACGGGTCACTGACAAGAAGAGTACTTCCCGGAAAGGATCCCCCTTAATGGAACGGCCGGACGGTCCCCCTCGCCACTTCCTTCATGGTTTTCTCAAACCCGCTTTTAGATGGTGGATACTGGACAAAGCCCTAAAAAGTTGTCTAAGTGTTATTATGACCATGGGTGGGTCTTTTAGTGTAAGTTGGGTTGCTTTTAGAAGTATTTTAGGCACTTAAAAATTTACTTTTTTATCGCATGGCCGAATTGAAAAAATTCATTTAAATGTGTTTGCAGGATTGAAATAAAAGAGCATTAACACATCAAACATAAGTGGCAAGCTAAAAGAGATATACCATTTAGTTATTAACCATTCCATATGTAGATTTGCAAGTTAAATGTAAAGAAAGATACGCTTGAAAGTGTAAAGCTTATGAGAGTACTTGCTTAAACCACAAAATATTACATGAATGAAAAGGACATTAAGCAAACATAAAACGCTATAGCATCACATCACCATTTAGTTAACCAACTTGTAGGCACGAATTTGCCTTAATGAGTGTAAAAAACTTTAATTTTTGGTGATTACTATCCATGTATATATATGTTTAACCATTAAAGTGACATATGTGCTTTGAAAATAAAAGAATAAAACAAGATAATGGAAAAGTTTTTAAACTATGACTAAATCACATATGCTAGAAAAGTAAAAGGCAAAACAATTTATGAAAACTAAAAGATTTAGCACTTAAGAGATATTACAAATCATTTAACCATTTAACAATAAGATCATAAACATATGAAATAAAACTTTAGGAAATGAAACTTAGATGTGATGACTAACTAGATTATTTTAACCATATGAGCATAGAATCACCAAAAGAAGTTTAGTTTCCCTTAGGCTCCCTTGCAATTTTGGGATTACTCTCCCAAGGTGCCTACACATTAGCTTATTAGATGTGAAATAAAACTTTAAAAAAGAAAATGAAACTAATTTACAATGGCTAATGTGGAGACAAGCCTACCATTGTTGGCCAAGGAGGGTTATCTAAGCTAATAACAAGTTATTAAAACAAAAGGTTACCACAACCTATCTATTGGACAAGAGGGGCAACAACTAAATGAATAAAAATAAACTTAGCTTGAAAGTAAAACAAACTATACTCTGTTAGTTTATGAATATGGATCCAAAAAAGAATGAAATAATGAGAGAAAAGTTGGATTTACAAAGAAAATAGTTGAGAGATAGTTACCCAACCAAAAGAGGTTCTTGGGGAAGTCTTCTAGGTAGATTTAAGCAAAATACTCTAACCTGTAAGAACTCAGAAAACAGCAAACAAAAAGTTTGTTGAAATGTTGCAAAACAATAACTCCAAAACCAATAAAAATTATGTTTTACACGTAATTTTTTACATAAAAATCAAAAATGAAAAGTTGATATTTTGACCTATCTATGAGTGTGTTAGAAACCGAATACAAGTGGAAATGGGTGCAGCAAATAAATGGAACAAGAAAAGCAAGGAGGGTGAGAAGGTTTCAAGGGAAGGCTCCTCTTGATGCTATCCCAAATCATCAGCAACCGAAAGACTTAGAGAAAGATGTGAAGCATGGAATAGATAGCTATATTGAATAGATAAAAGAAATACTACAAACCCTAGGCTATCCATCATAAGCATAAGCCAGCAAGAATACTCTTTGCTACCATACTCAAGTAAAATACTTACCCTTGATCTATTATTTCAACAACACATAAAAACAATAACCATACAACATCACCTCATATATATGAAGACAACTAGAATACTCTTAGATGCTCTAATGATCCTCCAAAGCTTTTTATTACCACAAATATGAGAGGTTGGAGAAATACTTGCTCCAAGCCTCAAGAACAATGAGTGAAATGGCAAGATGGCAGCACAAGAAGATGTTTTAAGAGATTTCAACATAATAAATTTAGCTCAAGGATTGGTAAGGAGAAAGGGTGAGGGAGGGGTTCTCTCTTTATACCTCAAGAGGTAAGTGAAGGCACTTGGATGAACCCAAGTGTCAAATCAAGAGCAAATGAGCACATCCAATGAGAGGGGCTCTGCTAGGGTTTTAGGGATGGATTGATGAGGTGGAAGGTTGTGGCTTGTCTTGGGATGAGCCACAGTCTGTGGGAGGGTGCACTAGCTGACTCAGAGGCCCACCGCTCCATTTTGGTAAGTTAAGGTTTCCAAAGCTTAAGGGATGTCTCCTGCTGGGCAGTCAAGAGAGGGGCGGGGTTTGTGGGAGGAGTTAGGAGTGTTTGGAGTTAGGGTTTTCAGAAGGAAGAGTTCTAGGAGGGGTGTACCTCACCTAAGAGGGGTCCACTCCAAGTTTCAGCAAACAATCAAGGTTTGGGGGTGAGGGGGACGTTTTTCCCCTTAGTGCTGAGCTAGGAGAGGTGAGGGGGTGAGTTAAAAGGTTGAAAAAGGTTGTAAAGTGGTTATGATGGGTTTGGGTAGGATAGGAGGGTCTAACTTGCCACTTGCCACCTTTAACATCCACTCACTAACTCAAAATATACAATAGTTTTACATTTTAATAATGTCACCTTAGCAATTAAAATTGTTGTTTTGACTGATCACTGAAGTGGACAAAGAGCAGTAAACTTCGTCTCGACCACGAAACTTGGTCTATGGGTGTAGGGGTGCTATTCCATTTCTTTGAGTACAAATTCCTATCAAAAGCCCAAAAGACCCAGCTTTTACAATATTAGTCAAAATAATTAATTAATTAAATTATTAAAAATTTAATTAATTAAAAAAACCTATCTAGACTGAATGTAAATTGCGGAAACTTTCTGCCCCGACATTTTGTCAATTTACAACATTCCTAAACAATAGCTACCAAAGGATGAGACCATTAGAACGCTGTTCACCACTTTGGAGGAAATTATTGTGAGGAAACCGGAATGGCCTGCCCGAAGAGCTCCTAAGGACAACCCTCGGGAGGATAAAACCGTGAAAGGAACTCTCCTAATGAAAAACATCCCAAGGTACTTGACCTAACTACGATCCATATGCATCCACATTATCAACCCACGCAGGGTGCGGAAATTCCAAAATTTTTGTGCCGGAGCATCAAATGCCCAAGTAGAACCATCATCGCTTTTCATCAAATTTGCATCCTGTGATGCATTTTCATGATTGACATGATTTGACCACTGTTGTTAAATGGGCGGTCAACATCCCCCAATGGGGACGTGTGGACGATCTTCTCACTTTGAGACGAAGAACATACGAGAATCCAACACCTATAAAAATAGTGCTCACACAATCTGAATCACCAAAAAATTAACATTAGTATTCTATACATGATAAATGAAATCAAATGCTATAAACAACATTTACAAGACGAACAGCCATCTAAAGTACAACATAATAAGTACAACATGAAACTATGATACAAGAAATAATTCTAAGTACATATCCACATTATAAATGAAATAACAATAAAATTGAAAATAAGGAGTAGGGTTAGAGATAATGTTACAAAGGGTGTCCCTTTGACACCAAGTTGCTCCTCCCTCCAAGAGCTGAGTCACACCGGATCAAATTTGCTCACTTTCAAAGTGTTCGGAATGCTATCTAAAATAGTGCCATTAAGGCTCGTCTTCTGCCTTCCCATTCCTACGCAGATATTTACTTTCAAATCCGGAAGTCAGATGGAGAAAATATCGGGCGACCGCTCGCCAAGGCAAACAGTAAAATTTTAATGATGATCGGTAATTGGCCCCAGACAGCGTAATGGTGACGCGGGCGTGGTCAAAATTCATCCGGTGATGCGGCGTGACGTAAGGTGGATGACGGGCGGTTCTTATTGGTCGACATTATGCACCTGTTTACACGTACCGGGTTTATGGCGACAATAAGCAGACACGGGTCCAACTGGCGCCACGGTCCCCCTTATTGTATGGTTATATGTAAAGTTCTGGAGTCCGCTGGGTTCACTCCTCGATCTTCCCCTATTGATAAAGTCCTGGACAAACCTCCTCGCCAATCATGTCGCGAGCCTTGTTAGGTTTATGGCAATTTATATATTTAACATTGCTTAATGTTGAAAACGAATTTGTTCGCTTAGCCCCGACCCGTAGTTTTATTAACATATAAACCATTGTATTATATGGCGCGGATTTAAATGCACGAACCAAAGTTTATACCCATATATATGTATTGTAACGGTTATACCATTGTATATCAGGTAAGGTTGTATATTTATACAAGGCTGTAACCTAGCCCACGGTTACTTCATATATGACCCCCGAAAGTAAGCTGGGGTACACCAAGGTAATTCCATTCAAACGGTTAAACCATACTCTTTTTCAGCTTCTTAAAATTCTTTGGTCACATGTTTCATACCTGTACGCTTATTGAGTCGAGGGTACCGCTTCAATGAGTGTGTGAGCCAGGTTCAACCAAGGAGGGTGCGAATTGTAGAACCGTGAGACAACAAGCTTGGAGAAGGAGACTTCCGGGAGGCCTATCTTTCTCATTTTTTTTTTGGCCGATTGAGGTGTCGTAAGATCCCAGCTAGGGGTTTTTTTTGATGTTCTGGAGCCATTGGAGAAGTCTATTTGTTAGTTTGAGCATTGTAAGACATGTTTTGAGCACCTTTGAGCAATTAATAATAATGATCCATTGGAATTTGGACCAGTAGATGAGCCTTAAGAGTAAACTCCTATCACCACGTAAGTACATAAAGCTGCGTTCAATGTTTATGTCGTTGTCTATTTCAAGTAATCCTTAGACTTATGTGTTGCAAATTGATCATGTTGTTTTAAACACATAACATTTCACTTGTACAATTATTCAAGTTTTTCAAGTCTTTCATTTTTAGATCACCAGTTTGAGTTGTTGCCCATTCCTTGGAATATTGATGGGCTCACCATCCAAATGGCTGAGATGAAAAGAATTAGGCCCTGCTATTTCTCTGATCAAATATGGCCCCAACCATAAGCTGTCAAATTTTCCATGTTTCCCTGGTTTTTCTCTGCCTTTATCCCAAAGTAGAACTGTATCCCCAATCATGAAGTCCCTCTGCCTGACTGACATGTCGAAAGCTTTCTTTACTTTACTCCGATTTTTGCAAGTCTGATCATATGTCTTTCGTCTGATTTCATCTAACTCAATGACCTGATTTACCCTGTTCTGAAATGCATCATGACCTGTGGAAGAATCCTCAACTGACCCATAAGTAGGAAGGCTAAGGTGCACTGGCAACCTAGCTTCCAATCCATACACTAACTCAAAAGGGCTCTTTCTTGTTGCTGCTTTCTTTGTTATCCTGTCTACCCATAATGCATGTTTGATTTTACTATCCCAAGATTTCTTATTTTCACCAACTATTTTCTTGACTATGGTCATTAAGTTTTTGTTACTCGATTCTGCTTGACCATTTCCTTGGGGATAGTAATCTGAAGCATGTGATAAGATAATACCATACTTGAAACAAAAAGATAACATTTTTGCTGAACAAAAGGCCTTGGCATTATCTGTCACTATCTTCGATGGAACCCCAAATCTGGTTATAATTTTGTCTTCTAGGAAATCCATCACGACCTTTTCAGTTGTTGACTTTGTAGGAATGGCTTCAACCCACTTTGTAAAGTAATCTGTTGCTGTGAGAACCCATGAATACCCATTACTTGAATTATCACTGAATTTTCCGATGAAGTCCAAACCCCACTGCTGAAAAGGTGCCTCTACTACAATTGGCTGTAAAGGGAGTGTTGCTAACTTTTTCTTTCCTATGAAAAACTGACATGGCTCACATTTCCGAACAAACTGATGCACATCTGAAAATATTGTGGGCCAATAATATCCTGCTCTAAGCATCTTGTGGGTAGTAGTTTTAGCAGCAAAATGTCCACCACAAAATCCCCCATGGAATTCATCCACTAGTTTCTTTGACTCAACGTCATCCACACATCTAAGGATAACCCCATCAAGATTCCTCCATCCTAACCCATCTCTAGTAAGAACATACTTAACAGATTTTAACCTTAAGGCCCTTTTCTTGTGTCCTACTAGATGGCTTGGACAAGTCAGATTCTTTAGATAAAAGATAATGTCTGTGTACCACTCTACTTGTTCAAGTTTTAATAAGTTAGGAGGATATTCTTCCTCATTAATTTGGCAAACCAAATCCAAAGCCCTTTCATTACTTTCTGCTAACATCTTGGCCAAACCTTGGCCCTTAATCAACTTTGTAGGCTTGATTTCCAAATCATACTCTTGGATTTTAGCAATCCATCTACCCCTTGAGCCTAATCCTTCCACCTGTGATAAAACATCCTTGACTGTTGGACTAGGAACATAACCAATCACTTTGGAATATCCAATGAAGACTCTGAAATGTTTGAGAGATTTGACTAAAGCATAAGCTTGTTTCTCAAACATGGGATACTTTAGTTCTGAATTCTGCAAGGCTCGACTGAAATAAGCAATCGGTTGTTCATGGCCTTGATCATTTTTCTGAAGCAACACTCCAGTAATAGTGTCTTCAGAAGCAAAGGAGAAAATCATAAAGTCCTTATC
>SNQJ01S0264707.1:0-12025 GCA_010110895.2 Picea sitchensis
CTGGTTTTTCTGATCACATTTCTTCAAACCTTCATTAACTTTAACAGCAAGAAACTAGCATTTTCACCAAACTTTTCTTTAGTCTCACATGCCTAGTTTTGGATTAGTCAAAAACCTTAACTTGAAGTAATCATAACTTTGAACCTGTAAGGTATAAAGACCTGAAACTGATACACAATGTTATTCAGTGTGTTTTATACAATTCCTCCAAGTGGCACTGCTTGGAACCTCTCAGAAAATGAGTTATAGCAAAAATGACATACCTTGCTGAATTCTGTCTTATTCTAGAGAGCGACCTTGTAGAGAGTGCCCCGCACAAAATATTTGATGAAATGATATGAAAATGTTACACAGAATACTAAAGCCTTTACCCTAACCGACACATTTTGTCTCACTGAATTTGGATCTTTTATGAAGAAGTTATGACATTGTTACCCGAAACACCTGATTTTGACTAGTTTCAGGACTGGCCACAAACCCTATTTTCCACAGAGTGTAACTCCAAACATACAACGACCCACAAGTTGAATTTTTAACCACAGATACTTGGATATGTTTTCTCACTTTAATAGCAATTTCAGAATTGCAAGCATTATAGAAAAAAAGTTATAGCGAAAATGGTGAGATGACCTGAAAATAACATACCATAGAAAGCACATTCAAAAGAATTTATCCTTCCTTGCATTTCAGCCTTCTTTTCTTCACTTTCCTCAGATTTTAGGCTAAGATATCATTGGAAAACCTCAGACACATATAGATATTCAATATGCTCAAGTGCGTTTCAAATGAGAGAGCCTTGCCTCTTATTTATACTCTCCAAGTAGCTTCCTTAAAAGCATCTTCTAGGTCACTTGGCCCCACTTTCCTTATTTTAGGGTTGGGTCCACTTCTAATTTCTCCATTAAAATTATTATTGAAATACTTAAAAGCATCTTCTAGGTCACTCTGGCCCCACTTTCCTTATTTTAGGGTTGGGTCCACTTCTGTTCTCTCCATTAAAATTATTATTGAAATAATATTTTACCCATTTCTAGGTCACTTGACCTATTTTCCTTATTTTTAGGGTTAACCATTTCCATAAATATTCCTTCTTGATTTTGTCACCATATTTCTTGATTTTGTCACTTCTCTGATTATTTAAATAATCCAATTCCTAAATAAATAATATTAACCCATTTATAGGTCACTTAACCTATTTTTCCTATTTTAGGGTTAACCATTTTCCATGGGACAAATATTCTTGATTTTGTCAGCTTATTTTATAATTTCTTCTTTTTAGGTCACCTTGACTTTTTCACTCTTTGGGGGCTCCAAGCCTTCAAGTGAGGGTCCTTCAACTTTGTAAGGCCATAACTCAAAACAGGAGGAGTTATGTGACATTCCACATACCACCAGAATGGTATGACAAGAACTATCCAACTAGGATAGTTTCACCAACAATTTCCTTGATCTTCATCTCTCGTTATTCCTCATGCTAGCTGGTCCCAACCATTCTTCTAGGATAATCCTAATCTATAAAGTTAGGCCACTGAGGGATTTCTACCATAAGGGGAATCTCACTTTTGAGTTCATCCATTTGTACAATCTTATCAATCATGATAATACAATAATGAGAGCATGGGTCTCCCAACCATTCTAGGATAACTCAATCCAAAGCATCTTCCCGTGCGGAGGGCTTTCACCATATGGGGACCACTTTGGATTTCATCCATTTGTTTACCTTTGCATCATTTGGTTTCCACTTGGACATATAACATTCTCATCAAGGGAATCATATCAATCAATTACTTGACATCAACCAATGACATCAATCAAACCAAAACCATTTACATCAATGATGATCCAACAATCTCCTTGCTAATTAAACCATCGACATCAATGACAAACCATTGGCATCAATGACAACATGATCCAACAAAGCACCTACCCATTTGAGAGTAGATTCCAGAGACGAAGTCCACTGTGATCTAACTTCGTTATCAAGTTATTTGTTTTTGTATTGCATGCTTATGTCTCTTTCCTTTGATATTTTCCTTCTTTATGGGGTACTTTTGTTTATGCTCATTTAATACAATTCTTTAATAAGTCTACCTAAAAGATCCCGATCATGTTGGTATCAGAGCAGCCTATCTTGACTTGAATTATTGAGTATGAATGCTAACTAGGGCAAAGCATAAGCAGGGTGAAGAAACTTTACAGTTCAACTCGGTTGGTCAGGCATTCCAAAGGAAGATGGCGAAGAGGACAAGTGTGATGAACATGATAAAAACTTTCACATGGTCTTTATTGCATGGCTCTAAATGTATTCGAACTAATGTATGGATATTAATGAGAAGAGGATGAAGAAGAAAGGGAAGAGTGCTGAAGCACCACCGATGATGATACTGATAAATCAAGGCTCGAGATCCTCCGAGCCTCACGCTCTCACCTTCCTTCAAGTCCTAGTTCTTCTTCCTGAGCATTCCCACCACTCTCAACATTCTAACCATAAAGCCTCTTTAAGAAACCATTATTAAAGCTTTGATGTAAAGTTTGATTTACCCATGTTTAATGGAGATGCTAATCCCTAAAAGTTAGACAATTGGATCAAACAGCTTGAAGTCTATTGTCGGTTCAACACATTAACTAATTTCCATGAAGTTAAAGTGCAACCGACTTCTCTTCAGTTGGAAGGCACCGTTCTCCCATGGTGGGAGAGCAAGCTATAGGACATAAGTAAGTGTGGTAATCTTCTTTCTCATGGTCAAAATTTAAAATAGATATAAGGAAGCAATTCAATCCACTAGGGTATTTTACATAAAGCAATGATGAAATGACAAATTTTAAGGTAGTAGTAGCTGGGTCGATCAGCATAAAGTTTTACGTAAGAATTTTAGAAGAAAGCTCTTAGCATTAAAATATTCCTTTGGATTCTTATGAAGCTTTAATTAAGTATATTGGCGCACTTCAAATTTATTTTCGTCATACTTTGTTCTTTTTTTAACCCCACTAGTCTTGAAGAAGCTTGTGTGCAAGCCACTCACCTACCCTTAAGAATAAACATGTTCAAGAAGATCCCATGAAGAAACTCTTCCAATTTCCCACACAATAATTTCTAATAAGTTCGTGCAAGGACAAGAATCCCACTACACAGTGATGAGAGAGGGAGGAAAACCATCTCGCACTAATTGCAAGAAGGGTGGTCAATGATGAAGAACACTATTGAAAACTCCAGATCCGTAGCAACCAAAAATAGTTCAATGGAAAGTGGAAGACAAAGATTGTTGCTACAATGCCACAAGATCTCGGCTCAAATCGAGATGAAGGAAAGTTCAATAAAGGGCTAGAGTACAAGGTACAAATATTCTCTATGCTAGTTCGCCCAGTTGATGAATCTCATATTGATGAACAAAAGAGAAATGAGTTATTTACATACAAGTTGTATCTAAACATACCTAAGATAGATATATTATTTGATCCGAGTTCCGAAAGTAAACACAATATATGAATCACTTGTCAAGAAGATGGGTCTTGTAATGAAACCAAATCCAAATCCTTGCCCTTGGTTGTGTATGTGATAAAGCAAAACTTAATGTCACCAAACAATGTAGGGTCAGATTTGTTATTGCTTCAAATTTGATTGATGAAGTGGATTTGGAAGTTGTACCCAATTTTGATATAATGCGGGGTATAATGTTGGGTATTCCTTATTTTTATGATAGAAAAACAATATTATTTCGTCATGAGAACAAAATACCACCTCACTAAAGGGGGATGGAATATATTGTTAGAGCTCACAACATGAGGGTAAATATAACACTTGTTAGTGAAGGAAATGAAAGACTCATAACCATTAATAAGAGATATGTACTCTCACGCCAAAGAGAAATACGGACATCCAAGGACATTTCCCAAGGATGTGATCCGGCTCCCATAAAAAGGAATTAATCCATATTGTTTCTAAGCATGATGATATTTTCCAGGAACCAAATAGATTACCTCCTAAGAGGGAAATCCAACATGAGATAATGCCTTCAACAAAGATCTTCCTCTTCCCAATGGGCATGTACAAGATGTCACCGAGATGACAAATATCAAGAAGGTACAAGACTTTATTGGATCAAGGGGTCATCAAGCCCAACATCCTTTGTGGTTATCCCATTGTGAGGAAAAGTAAAGAAAGATGGCCCATGGCTTAATGTGTGTCGACATCAGATTTGATAAAATCACTATGGAAAAAATCGACACCCTCTTGTATAGATGATTTAATTTGATCGGGCTGAAGAACAAGTTGTTTATTTCACTAAGTTGGATTTTCCATGCATCCTGTTCTGCAACCCTGATACCATCATATCAGGGTTGCGGAACAAGATGCATGGAAGACTAATTTTAAATCCAAACAATGATTGTTTGAGTGGTTAATTATGCCATTTGGGTTTTGCAATGCTCCAACAACTTTCATGTCCTGCGGATGAATGATGTATTTAGGCCTTTACTGGATAACCTTTTTGATTGTATATTTATATGACATTCTTTTTTTTTAATGGGCTGGATGAACATGTAAGGCATGTAAAACAAGTATTCGATACTTTGCAAAGGGAAAAAATTGTATGTGAAAATGTCGCAATGTGAATTTGGCAAGATCGCACTTGTATACTTAGGTCATATTGTAGGAGGAGTACAATTGAAGAGTGATCCTCCAAAATTGAAGTAATTGTAAATTGGCCCAAGCCAAAAAAAAGTGTAACCGGTGATCCCGTTTGGTGCAAATTCCAATATTGGAGTAGATTCATTCCCCAACTTCTCCTTTATAAAAGATCCTTTGCATGCCTTAACCAATGGGAAGAACACTTTTCGCTGGGAAGGAAAGAAACAAAAATCTTTCAACATTTTGAAGGAGAAAGATCGCGACAACACCAATATTAGCACTTTCGAATCTTCAAAAGTTGTTCGAGATCGATACAGATACAACGAATATGCCATGGTGCAATATTGATGCAATATCTTAAGCCTATCTATTACCACCTCGAATTTTTAACCAAGCTATTGTTAACTATCCTACATATGATAAAGAGTTGTATGCATTAGTTCAAAGCTGCGAAAGAAATGTAAGCATTACTTGTTAGGTAAAGAAACAATTATACATATAGATCACTAGACCTTACAGTATCTTCTTCAAGCAATGCACTCAACCGCAACAATATCGCATTAATTGGCAAATGGATGGGTTTTCACAACAATTTCATTTGGTAATCAAAAACAAAAAGGGTACAAGTAAAAAAGTAGTTGATATTCTTTCTATACCTCCTATTGTTGTTTCTATTAATTTGAAGAATACTTTTATCTCATGATATCTATACAGAACAATATGCCATCGATGAAGATTTTAAAGAAGTATATGAGAAGCAACCCATGGTGAACAAGTAGAGAACTATTGTCTGTGGAAACTTACTCTATCATCTTGGGAAGCTATGCATTCCTACAAGTGAACGAAGTCCATGTGATATGAGAAGCTCATACTTCTCTTGTTTGGGCATTTTTGGGTAGGAAAACTATGGCTCATTTGCGTAGGTTTTGTTATTGGCCTCAAATGAAAGCAATTGTAACTAAATATGTAAGCGATGTGTGATGTGTTCTACTTGCAATCCCACTAATACAAAATTGGGGCTATACTCACCACTTGTTCTGATCTCCCATCCATGGAAAATCATTTCCATGGATTTTGTAGGGGTTTACCTATGACCGTAGGGGTCAGTGATTATTGTATGTCATATGGGATAGGTTCAACAAGATGTGTATCTTGGATGCCATGTAAAAAGAATATCATTACCAAGCGCATCGCTAATCTCTTCTTTTCAAGATGTTTGGGTTCACTTTGTGGTTACCCATGTCCATTTTCTTAGATCGAGATACTCGATTCCTTAGGGATTTTGGACTAGCTTGTGGAGAATGATGGACACCAAATTGAAGAGGAGAACTGCCTTCCATCCACAGACTAATAGACATGAGGTGGTAAATAGAACAATGGTACTTTTTCTTCTTCGAGGCTATTGCGCCAGCATCCTAAGTTATGGGATGAACATATACCCTACGTACAACATGCTTATAACCGAGCTTTTCATTCATCCACGCATAGTTCACCTTTTGAGACATGTTTTGGGTACCTACCTAAGGTTCCTTTGGACTTTATGTATGGGAAAGATGCCGATGTGAATGAAGAACGAACAAAGGACAAAGCCCACAAGTTCATTCGTGAGGATTCAACATATACACCAAGTAGTCAGGGAAAAGTTGAAGAAGATTCAAGCATAGTAGAAAGTTCTAATACGCATTGCCAATAAGGTTGATTTCATCGCCTGTGTTGGAGACTGCAGTATGTTCACATCATCAAGGAACCATTGAAGGGTGAAGGTAAGAAACTCAAGCCCATCCGATATGGACCCTTCACTATTTTTGAGAAAAGCGACACTAACACTTTTCATTTATATCTTCCACCATATACCGAATTACTCCATTGTGAACGAGAGAACTTGAAATTTTTGAGCCTCCCATGATCATGGATCAAGATGAAGAAATTTCAATACCTTCCGTTAATGAGTTTGCACCTAAGTAATTGGATGAGTTGGCATGAATATATCATCCCGACAAGGAGATTTATGGGGACTTCACACAAGGGTGATGTTGATTATCTTCGAGTAGGCTTAAAGGGAACACATCCAAGTAAGGAAAAAGTGGATTGAGAAGGACAAGGTGAGGGGACTCTTACCTCACTTACCAGTTGAGTAATGAATGATTTTGGTGGTCCAAAAATCTCGCTGAAGGTGGGATCAAAAAGCATCCAGAAGGATACAGAACAACTCGGAACACACATAAGCAACTTAGAACGCTTAGAATGGCTTCAAATGCACAACAAAAGGGAAAAAATTCAAAGTTCCAAAAACTCTGAAAAGGGGAATTATCATTAAGATCACGTCAGCAAGATTTCTAACGATGCAAACGCCTCGTCAAATAGAGTTGCTGTGATCAAAAGTTATAAGCTTACCAAAGTTCGGGCCAAACTTCATCGGGTAAAAGTCAAAGTGAGACGTGGCACCATCACAAGGGTGACACAAGGCATGTCCATACAAATTATTTGGCATGGTATTACGTGGCAAGGATGGCGCATATTACGGAAATTTAGGTGATGACATGTGTCAGTTTCATGGGCAAATCAGATTGTGACAAGTGGCGGTTTTGTGGACAAATTATATGGTGTCATGTGGCCCAGTCATGGGCTATGATGTGGCACCCCTCCAATGGTTGATGTGTGTAAAAGTTATATGACTCCCCAAAATTTGAACTCATGACTTCTCACTAGCCCAAAGGCCCCACAAATCCGCACTACCAATACACCATACTATAGACCTTGTTAGTATTATGGTACATATTACATTTAAGTTTAAGGGTTTGAACTAGGCGCCAAAGGAAAGGGTCTAGGCCTTTGGCCCAACCCTTGATTACATGTTTATCCCATACGACCATGTCCACTGCTAGTCTAGGGGCTTGTTCTGCCATTTTAACAACTCCTGCCATAAATAACCATTTCACCATTTTAGTAGAGCGCGCCCGCCATATTTAGTAAAACTACCAAACAATATGCCCAATAAAGAGGAGTCCACGGGATTCGATCCCGTGACCTCCTCGCTGCTAATCCGTTTCTAAAATTAGCCTCCATAACCAATGCCCCCAACCTCCTCATTACTGTATGTCCTACCGGAAATTTGTATAAGAAGGGGTTTTGAGCAGTGCATTTAGAATACAAGAGCACGAGAAGTGAGACCAAGCGCACCCATATGGATCTGAATGGACTTGGGTGCAATTTTCAATATTTTGGCATGTAGTCCAATATTTTTATCATTTATTGTAGAAGTAGTGGCATGCAACCGAGGCAAGGGTGCCTCTTGGGCCAAAAAGTGTCTAACTCAGATCGAGGCGTGGAAACGACTACTTTTATGTAAAATGATGCCACGAACGCAGCGGTGGTGTTATTTTTCTGATCTCGAAAGCAAATATTTCATAGCTTAACTCCAAAATGAGGTATACTCTATGTATTTTGCCCAATTCTTTCATGGAGTTAATAAAAAGACCCACCCATTGGAGTATAGAAGTACCCGGAGATGTAGTCCACTAGGGACTAACTCCGCTATCGTTCTTTGTGTTCATATTGCATGCTTAAGGCTCTCTTTCCTTTGATATTTTCCTTCTTATGGTGTACTTTTGTTTATGATCATTTAATACAATTCTTAATAATTCACCACTTAAAAATATCCCCGGATCGATAGTCTCTTTCTTTGTTGCTACACTCGCTATTTTGTTCTCCTTTCTGCTACTCTTGTATTTGCTTATGGGGTACCCTTCCTTTGTGATGAGCTTGCTTATGCAGGTTGTTTGTCCTTTGCTGGCTGCCACTTTGTCGGCTACTTATCCTTTGGTTGCCCTACTGGAACCTTCCATTCTTCTTACAAGTATTTCATCACCCATTGGACTTATTCTTTTGTGAAGCAATATCTCATCTACAACCACTCTTTCTCTGGATCCCTTTTAGCCTGGATCCAATTATTGTGTCATGATGCTTTAAAGTTTGCTATCATTTTGTACTCCTCCACCACCTCCAGTGGGATCCTCCAAGTCTCTGCTACCTTCTCTTGGATTTCTTCAAGGTATGTTTTGAATATGATGGTATTTTCTTGTCTTTCTCTTATGATAGTTGTGTGCCACAATGATTCATACTACACTGCGCGACACCTTCCAGTTCTCTGACAAAAAATGGTGTATTTGGGGTGCTTCCAACCCACTAGTGAAATCAATATAAGGATCCAGGAGTAATGGAACTGCTCAGTGTCCTGAATCCTTTTGCAATCAACCAAAATTCTTTTAAGCAAATATGGGCTCCAAACAATATAGTTTCCTTCATGCATCAGCGACTCACCGCTATTACTGACATGGAATTCCTCCTTGTGACACTTTTTGAGTAATTTAAAGGCCATGATTTTGGTTGCTAGATATGTTGCTCGTTCACTTATCTTGTTGATAATGATCTCCCTGGATCCTCTCTCCGTACTCATGTTCAAGGCTACCTCTTTTCCAAGGCTTTCTCCTTGTCTAAATTGTATAGGTGGATCACCACAGGGAATAATTGCTATCTTGGCTATCAAGTCGACAATGATGGAAACTTGTATCCAAATACAGTACTTCCATATTGTACTAATGCCAATAACCTTGATGCAATTATTTACGCCCTGCCCCCCGCCAAAGTAGATCTCCAACAAGTTCATTATACATGTATTGTATAGCCCTTGTATCCATTGTTTAGGTTCCATTATGGGAACTCCTGTCGTGTTGACCCCTCTGCTTTCTAAGTATACCTGTTACGCAAACTTTGGGAATTTATTTGTGTCCCTTACATCATGGTTTGAATAACACAGTTTATCTATGCATCCAAGTAAGTTTGCGAAAATATTTGTCGGCTGGTATGTAACACCATGGCTACCTCTTTGTTGTTTGCACGGAACCATGTGTTAGAAAAATAGAACACAAAGCACAAATAAAAACAAACAACAGCTAAGATACACAATACAATAGAGACATAGATATATATCGTGGGTTCACCCAAGCAGGATACAACCTACAACACACCCGTTGTAACTTCCTCTTCTTCACAATATCTCCTCACTCAAAAATACAATATTCACAATAATACATAGCCGCACACATTTCCCTCATAAAAAGGGTTGCCTCTAGGAAAAACACCCTAACATAATCCTACCATTAGATCCGTGACCTTATAATGAACGGTCTGTATGTACTTTGAAATTACAATATACTAAGGCAATTTTTTCTTGGGATTCATTTCAAACCCCATTAGAATTGCATCAACAAGCCCCCTCAGACTCTCGAAAGCAACCCCTTTGCACTCCCCGGCATGGAAGAGTATAGATTATTTTGTGGTGTAAAGTCTTAATGGGGTATAAACACGACCGAAAAAAGGGACTTTGAACGTAAGATAATTAGGCTCCACAACCAACAATCTCCCACTTGAGATCGGGATTCAACAACACCATCAGTCAGATATGATAGACTATGATCCTTCTTGAACCCAAACAATTTATCATCTTCACCTTCATGCTTGAAGACCAACTCTAACCGAAAGTAGAACTCACATCCCCCGGTTACCCTTTGTTAACATGTCCAAGATTCTGGTAAAATTTTTCCAACTTCAAATTTTCCATCTTCCAAGATAGATCATAAGAAATGGTAAATTCGAGTTGTATATGTTTAGTTTTGAATGGAAGGCTGAGTTCTTGCAAGATGAATTGCACTCTCAATGTCACAATACAACCCGCTATTCTCCTATTTCTTTTCCAATTCCTCCATAAAACTCTCTCAGAATCAAATTCATTTTTTTTACTAGCCTCTATAGCATCAACATACTGCCTTCTATTGTTGAAAGTGCAACAAACTCTTGCAGTTTCGAAATCCAAATGCTACTGCTCCAGCACCTATAGTAAAACATACCCTCTGGTGCTCCCGGTCTTTATCACCTGCCATATCTTACTCAACATATCCATGTAGAACAATGTATCAACCTCCAAACATAATGCATGAGTATCAAGATTCCTCTCAAATACCTGAGAATCCACTTTTTTTCCTCCCAATGTTCTTTACCCGCATTGTTCATATACCTTCACAACTCCCAATCGTGCATGTGCAATATCCAGTCTTGTGCAAACCATCACATACATCAAGGCTGCCAATTGTCGCATGAATAAGGGACCTTGTACATGTATTCTATCTTCTCCCATGTCTTGGGACACATTTCCTTAGTTAATTTTAATGGATGGCCAGTTATGTACCTTAACTGGTTTTTCATTACATTCTAAACCTCTTCAACACCTTCTATGTACTCACCCCTAAGACAATGTCAATTTCAGGATTTTTCCTATCTCTTGTTATTCTCATACTAAGGATTTTCTTTGCTGCACCCAAATACTTCATCACAAGTAAATTAGTTAATTTCTTCTTGAGCACATTTATATCCTCGTGATATTAGACCCCTAACAAGCATGTCATCTACATAAAATAGCAAGATAATATAACTTCCATTTTCTAGCCTTTTAAAATAAACACAAAGGGATCGTAATGACATCTACTATAACATTTTTCTATCATAAACCCTCAAACTTCAAATACCACGCTTTGAGCTTGCTTTAGCCATACAAGCTCTTCTTCAACTCGTATACCAAATTTTCCTTCCTTTGATCTCATACCCCTGTATAATGTGACCCCTGTGGCTACTGCATATAAATCTCTTCCTCCAAATCCCCATAGAGAAAAGTTGTTTTTACATCTAATTGTTCAAGATGTAAATCTTCTATTGCCACAAGACTTAAAATAGTCCTAATGGAAGTCATTTTAAAAACAAGAGAAAATATTTAATCCAAATCTATACCTTTCTTTTGTGCAAACCCCTTTCCAACAAGTCTAGCCTTGTACCATTTTTTGCCTCCATCTTCTTCCTTCAACTGGTAAAACCATTTATTCTATAATTCTCTTTTTCCTGCAGGAAACTGAACCAAATCCCAAGTATGGTTATTTACTAGGGAATCCATTTCCTCTTTCATACCTTGCTCCCACTTCTTTTTGGTGTCTACCTGCATTTCCTCTTCATAACATTCTGGTTCACTAGAATCAGTGAACAATAAATAATACAATGAAGGGGAGTATCGTTCAGGGGGTCTACTTAACCTGGTAGATATTCTAACAAGACTTGCAGGAGTTTGAGGTACCTACTACTCCTGTTGTTGTACATTTTGATTTTCTGGTACCTTTGGAATTTCTTTTTTAGTGATCTCATCAAGCACTGTGTATTCTGGCTTTTCTTTTTCCTATTTCTTTCCCTGCAACTGATCTTTGTACATGAAATTCTCATTGAATATGACATCTCTACACCTAATGATTTTGTGATTTTCATAATCCCATAAGCGATAACCAAAATCATTAACACCGT
>SNQJ01S0264708.1:0-12025 GCA_010110895.2 Picea sitchensis
GAGTCAGTGTTGTGGGATGGGTGGATTTATATGTTGTTATTGAGTCTTGTTATTGGTTATCCTTGTTTGGTTTGAATTTATTGACAGATTCATTTTTGTTTTTAGTAACATGGCATGAAGGGCCTAAAATGTACATGGTTTAAACTTTTTCAGCGGTCATCGATTGACAAATTCAGGTCTATAGTACAATTCTTTAACATCGCCAATACATTTTCCGCATCAGCAAGATCCAAGATATAAATCACAAATACAGACAACCATAAAAAATCGTTGATCTTTGATCACCGATGCATTGCCAACATCGGTAGGATAGGATGTTGTATCGAGGGATGTATGTTTAAAGAAAATATCTGATGTTGAAAAACGTTTCTCACGTAGAGGTGAAAATAAATAGCCACATGTCTTTGCCCCGTAAATAGTCCATATGAATCGGTCTTTTCCCCACATCATCTTTTAAGGTTCTTAGTGTCATATCTATACTTCCATGTCATCATTGTATGACGGTTTTGGTCGGCATCATAACTTTTTGCTAAAGGTATCAATGAAACAATGTCCAATAAAAATTGTCGATGCTGATTCATTCATCAACTATCGACAGACTGATAGGTTACCAAATATCGAGGTTTTTCATTGAACCTTCATCATTATACACTGGAAATCCTAGATGATCCGTGTTGTTGATCCATTCAAAATACCTTGCTATTTTCCTGACATCGATCATACTAGTTTCTTGTGAAAACGAAAAGGTTTGGTAATTTGATGGGACAACCCTAGATAAGGTAGGACAAGTTTTTTGATTTGATGGATAAGTTAAATTTTTGTGTAACCTATACCATGGCCCTGCGCGCCAACCAATAGTCAAAATTTGAATTCGCCAATGAACTACGAAGTAACCCACTCCTACGTCACCAACATCCATCACATTTAATCCTAAGCATGGTGAAGATTCTGTGATAGATTGTGCAGATCACATTTACACTCCTGAATTTAAGACTTGATGCAAAAAGGTAAGTATACTTTCTGTTTAAACTTACAAGGTCATACCAAAACATGGTATTATGTTCACAAATCGCTTATTCCCCGAAGTAGTTGAAGGAGCGAGAGAAAGTGTCCAGGAGGTTACAAATCGCTCTCTAATTTTGATTACCAGTAAGACCAAGTTAATTTATTGCAAGAAAGAGGTAAGTATTGTCTTTATCATTTATGTACTTGCAATTGTGTCAATGACACTTTTTGAGGTTGGTTGACGACTCACTATAACATTTTTTTTCTTTTCTGCAGAAAAAAGCCTCCAAGAAAGCCAACAACTAGGCACTCCCCAAGAAGGCCCAAGATGAAGGAACCCGAGGTCGACGAAGGGTCTACATTGGTCGTTGCAAGAGAACTTGATTTTTTATCAAAGATGAAATTAGTTATCCACATATCTACCAAAATGGAGTTTACCCAACCTCTGATGTTCGGCAACACAGAGGAAAGCACTGGATCTAAAGTGGTGCTCCCACATTGGGGAGACCTGTATTGAAAAATCAGTCAGGAGGATTACCTGGAGTTCACACCTCACAACAACCCGAACATCATAATATTGGATGATCAAGTGGTATTGAACATTAGGAGATCATATCTTCATAGGGTGGTTTGTTGGACCCCAATTTTTCCTTGCATTGAAATATTAGGATGGTTAATTGACCACACAAACATAGTGAAATAAATGTCAACAATGTGGAGGGAAAATGTGTTGGTGTTTTCCTTCTAGTTGAGGTGCAAAAGTATTATAAATTTAGGGACATAGAGGAAAGGTTAAACACATATTTCATGGTCAAATTTTATGAGTATCATGACACCAACAGGTTACTAGCCTCATGGTGGAAAGAAGACAAAAACTTCACAAACATAAACACTGGCTGGTACAACATGGTAAATATCAGAGCACCCTACATGTATTTAATAGCTTTGATTTGCAAATTATATGGAGAAAAGGATTGCTCAAAATTTTTAGAAGCTTGGATGCCCTTGGCATATACCGTGGCAATTTTTGGGAGTAGTTTCAATTGGGGAGACATTGTTTCCAAACATTTGAGTACTAATATCATACAGGCCCAACCATCGAAGGAAGGAAGGAGACGTTCCAATCTTCTACATGGCATCCTACCTACTATATGTAATCTGCGCAAGAAACATTTTTGCAGGTATGAATTTAAGCTGGCATATTGTCGAATTGTGTGTACATGTTTATTTCAATATATTATGGGAGAATAGGTACAAAAGATCTTATTCCATGATATGTTATGGGTTCATAGCCATGATATATTTCATTATCTTTAGAAAGGAATTCCTTAGGCTTTCGGTGGCATAAAAAAAGATGATAGCTAAAGTTGGCCACTGGTCATTTGAAGAGACAAACACCTATATCAGAGTGTTTGGAGCTACTGGTGCACCCCACCTACTCCTCATTCATGTACCAAATCATCTCATATTGAGATATATTTGTTACCATACCTTTTTACAAGGTTATAATGCTTCCTTGGTAATGGATAAGAAGAGAGCTTCCATTCCCTATGGTTTTGATATAGGATTTTATATGGTCAAAGACATTGCGCAAGTGAAACAAGAAGGGTTAAATCATCTTGAGTATCGGCTCCCCACATGTCTCTTTCGCAAGCATTATTCAAATGGTTTATATCCCCAAAACATGTCAGAGGTATCCTCCTATTGGCCATATGCTCATGATTTTTTTGAAGATGAAATATTTACCGAAGGCGCCCAAGACTAGAAGGAAGTGCTCCATAGAAATGATAACCTAAACATGACCAAATTTAAAGTAATGAGCATGGATGAACAAGTTGATACTATAGAGCACACTTCTCAAGAATCATTAGGGTAAGAGATGAAAATCGAGCAACAAAAGCGACCGAGGCACAGAGAAGGGGGATATTGTTACTAGAAGAAGTCGAAAGAGCTATTGCAAGTATAGTGGAAGAGGCCTTACTCAATCCTTTGATAGGACCTTTGAGAATCACCCCGGTAGGTAAAAATAAGGAGGCATAACCAAAAAATTCAAATACAATCCCATAAGAAGAAAGTGTCGACCAAGAAAACACTAGCCCTATGCCACCACAGGCAGGATTGTTTGTGACTACTACAACTCAACAAAGGTCAGCAAGAGTATCAAGTGGGATGGGTATGCCTACTATCCTCATATATTTAATCACCATATGTGACGATGAAGAAGGATCAGAAGCTTCGCACATAACCCCTGACCAATCACACAAAAGGAGGAACCAGGGGAAATATCTGCTCCAGCTTCTGATGTTTTGATCCCAAGTATTTAGGAAGGAAACCATGAGGTTAGGAACACTCTTGACACTATTTTTCCCAATAAACCTGGAACATAGCCTCGGGGTGAAATCTCTAAGAATGAATTGGATCCAGGTGAACAAGAAGGAGGAACTGGGGATCCAAAAATCGACATCTCAATGGTTGAATTCCCAACTAGTGCCGATCCTTCACCTATTTCCCCAGCTAGGAAAAAGACTTCATCAATTGACGAGGACCAACAGAAGGACAAATCACCAGATCATACATGAATCTCTCCTGCTAAGGAATTAAAAGAACCTACCATGGAACATCTCTATATGGAAGGAATCCTAGGTAGTACTTTATCCTGGGGAGATCAACAGATTCCTGAATCGGTAGATGAAGTCATCGATATATAGGTAATTTCTTATAACAGGAAAATGAAATATGTGGTGAGAAGAACAATCAAGAAAAGGAAGCTCACACTCGATAGCACACTTCTCATAACCATAGAGGAAACATTGTTTAACACAGAAAATGCTAACATGACTGAGCTAATCGGAGTAGGTATGACCATAATCGATGCCACTTTAGACAGGGAAAAAAGGGATGAAATAGAGGTAGCAACCATGAAGAAAGAACTGGACTATATTTGGCACACTGACATCAAGCGAAGTACTACCAAAATTCAACACAAGCGGTGGTACTCTTGAAGTGTGAGTTCCGAGAAATGTATACACAATTCACGAGTGAAAGAGATCTCTTCACTTCTCGCATAGTTGATTTCCAAGAAGATACCCTCATGGGGTTGGAAACCTGTAAAGACATGCAATTATGGTATGAAAAGGCACATCAAGCCTTAGAATGGATAGACTACATCAACGAAGTGTAGAAGGTCTGAGATACATAAGAGCATGGAATTCGAGTGTTGATGGATAGCAACATCACCCGGACAAGGAAGGCAATTGAACACTAGGTAAGCATGGTCCAGGAACCTCAATGGAAAATGTAGGAAATATGGGGAGAGTGTGAGAGAAGTTGGGAGAAAATCAATCGGGAAATGAGGAACATTTACCTACTAGAGTTTGGTCCACCGGAGGATTTCACCGATTTGCATGACATAGTTAAACAACATGAAGAGTAAGACCTGGCATGGGAAGTGGATATTTCGCATATTTTAAGAATGATCGAAGTTCAAGTGAAGAAGTTTATGGAACCCCCGATTAAATATCTTGCAGTCCTACAATGCTTAAGTTCCAAGCTAATCAAGTACAAGGAACAAAAAATAGAGATAAAGGAGGTTCTCTCCTCTCCGATGGATTAGCACAGGTTCCCATATGCAAATAAATGTGAATATCTCTTATTCAAGTGGTCAGAGTATGAGAGGAACCATACACTCCAGTAAAACCACTAGATGATCAAAGGAGAAGCAAAAGAGAACAGATAGATAAAAATACGGCACGTGGTGTTTTCTTAACTTAACACAAATTTAGTAGCTATTTTTAGTTTAGTTATTTTTATAAATAAGGGCATCGACCTTGGACAAGGGATTGATGGTTTTGGAGAGTAAGACTATTTTTTGGAAATATTTTAAGAGAACTATTTCTTTTCAAGTGATTTTAATTAAGAAGTTATGTTTAGAACTAAAGACACTTCTTTCCTATAAGGCATGAATGTGATTGGACCGAGGGGGATTATCTCTATCTTCGAATTCAATATTTTGTTGTTGATCTGAGTAAGAGTTGTTGTGTCTGTTATTCGAGTATCTGAGTAAGATAACCAACCATGGTTGGAAATATATGCTCTGGAGATTCTAGGAAGGATGCATAACCTACCCAGACATCCAGAAAAATTACTTCCTAAATTTGACCTTGAAATATATGGATTACCTGAGGACCATATTAAAAAGTTCTTATTGGCTATAAGGTTGATGAATGTGCAACACGAAGATGCAATGTGCATAATTTTTCCTTACACCTTTGAAAATTCATCCTCGACTTGGTATTTTAACCTTCCATTTGGTTCCATAACTAGCTGGACGAAGTTTCAAAAGGATTTTTTGGACAAATTTGTCGAAGAAACTACCACAGGAGCTTTAATGGATGAAATGTTTTTCGCCACTATGAGTCCAAAAGAAAAGGTTAAATATTTCAACCAAAGGTTTACCACCATTTTGAACAAATTCCAACCCGAGGCTAAACCTACCTAGGAGTTTAAAATTGAAGTATATGTCAATGCTCTCCCAACTTCTATTTCCATGCTCGTAAAAAAGGGTTTCCAAACATACTCTATCCGAAAATTTCAAAGAAGCTAAAACGATTGAATTCCAAATGAAAGGGTGCAAAGAAGGTCAGATATCAATAATAAAAAATGAAACACAACCTCTACCTAAGAGAGGGATTTTGTTAACAATACCCCTGGGGAAACAAACATAACAAGGTCTTGAGAAAGAGGGAGGGGATTTAGAAAACCTACAATGGATGATAAAAAAAAATCTCCATCGATATTGTAGATATGAAAAGGAGTGTTGGGGAAGGAAATCAAAATCAAATACATTATAAACCATTTTTAAAAATAAATCCACCCTTCAAAGCTATATAACCTCCCCCAGCTAACCTAAATGTCGACTCAGGGAACGTAGCATCTGACTCCTTTTGTACATATCACCAAGAAAAACATCTAGAAAGGGATTTCCCTCAATGGTTGCATGCTATGAATATAATGGCTAATCGATTCCTAGAAGAATGTTCTCTAACCAAACAACCCAGTAGCTCGACAATAAATGTCATAGATCAAGAAAGCCAAGAGCCGTTGGAAGAGACAACCATGATGTTATGGGATTCCAACCACTTGATGTCTTTCAACGACATTGTTGAAGTGCAGGGACCTCTCATTGAAGTTATAGTTGTACATACGTGAAGGAAAAGTCAACCTATCCAAAGTAATCCTACCACTACTCAATTATCTTGAGGAAATCAAGTGGTTGATCGCCCCAAACCCCTATTTTATTTTCAAAAAAATCCCACAAGAACACATACATGGGAAATCCATGATTTATAATACAACGTGGTAGAAGAATTGAAGAAGATGAAAGCTAATGTGTTTTTCATGGACATGTGTAGGATTCCTCAACAAAAGGATTTTATGTTACAAGACTTAAAATTAATAGATACCCCTATAACAAGAACCGATCAAAGTGAGGTCCCATCTCCCACAAATTTAACAAATAAGACAAGTGTGAAATCTTGTTCTCTATACAAAAGAGGAAGGCCTTTTGTTCCTCATTTCATGTTGATGTTTGAGGTTTTTAGTAGAAACTGACATAATTTCCTTGTTGATTCAGGGGCATCTTCAAATTTCATGCCATTTTCCATTTACAAGAAATTGAATGCAACCCCAGTCAAAACTAATAAACACATTATACAACTAGATATGACTCGGGTAAAGGTCATCGGGGAACTAAAATATGTCATGATCAAAATAGCTACACACCCCAAGTTTGTTCAAGTAATTGACATAATCATGGTAGACATCCCAGAGGCTTATATGCTACTTAGCCAACACTGGTCTGAGAAATTGAGCATATATTTTAGTACCGACTCGGATCAACTATCGTTTCCTTTGAAACAACATACAAACATGATTAGGATTGATGGGGAAAGATATCTCAAACATACAGTAACTGATTTAGAGACACCAAACGAACCCTCGTCGACATATTTCCATGTTTTAGGAAATTACTCCCATGATTTTGATTTTGGTAATCTTTATCCTCACATGTTTGATATACCTATTGATTTTTCAATGAGAATGGTTAATCATTAAGTTCATTCCATTTTAGTATTTGATAACCATTAATGTTGCAACAACCAAGATCACAAGAAGAAAAACCATGCACAAGAACACAAGAAGTATCCTGGGAAACCCTTCTCAACAAGGGAAGAAAACCCAACCAAATAATTTTCTATATTATTCAAGAGAAACACCTTCACCATCAATAAAACCTAGCACACAAGAGGGTTCTTAAACCCTATAAGACTAGCACCCAAGAGAGGTTCGCACTTTTCCCAAGAAGGTGTACTTGCTGAAATTTCCAAACACACACAAAAGATATGATTCATCAATGGGGAATTTACCTTTACTTATATTAGACTAAACCTGTCAACATAAGTGTCTATTGGAACAACATGTCCGACCTCAGTAGCTCACAATATAATTAATATTAACCAGATTAATTATATTTTATATTTATTATTAATTACATTAAGGTGGGGCTGACCTGTACCCTTTACATCACAATTAGGGTTACATGCAGGTTTGACTCTTGAACAATATAGCAAGGGATCTTATACACCCACTAGTGCTCATCCACTAGGCAAACATCCATAAGGATGTCCATATCTCCAGATCACTGCATTACACAGAAAAACCACTTCTTCATTAGTGCTTAGCCACTAGGATCATGTTCACCTATGCGCGTCCACAAGCATGTCCACTCAACGGATCTTATTTCCCACTACATTACACATGAGAGTCATCTGGAGTTTCTCATCAACTCTTCTTATCATAGGAGGCTAATACATCATCTTCATTTGTGTTATCATGACGATGCACCCATCACTTTGGGATTTCACATGTTCACCTTGTGCTCAGCCACATGCACGTCCAACTCTGCAGATCTCCTTTATCACTACGTTACACAGGAGAATCATCTGGATTTATTCTCAACTCTCTGTAAGGAGGAGGCCATATCTACATTCCAGTTGTGTCTCATAGAGTAAACACACACCCCTCTTAGGGGCTTTCTCTCAGGTTTGTAAGATGGAGAATGTCTCACATAGTTGCAATCATCAACACTCCCTCTCATCTAGGGAGGAATTCTTCATCATACCAAGTCTCACACGAATGTACTTTGAAATTTGTCTTTGTTGTAGTCATCAACACTCCCTCTCAAATAGGGAGGTATTATTCACCAATTTAATTTGGTGAAGATGTCTATAATCTACTCTTGTGTAGGAAAGTGCTGCATGTGTACTATTTTCCTTTGCATCACATCTCTAATATAATAATGTTTTATCTCAACATGTTTCGATATATCATGAAACATTGGGTTATCAAAGACATTTACACACAACTCTGGTTATCATCATAGGATCCATCTCATGATCAAGTAAAATCTATCAGAAGATTATGAAGCCATATTGCTTTGCATACTCAATGATACATACTTTGCTTCTATGTTATTTCAAGGCCATAGAGGTTTTGTTTCCTACTGCATCAGGAAACCATGACAACTTTTATGGTAAGACAACAACCAAATGTTATCTTATGGTCCACTGCACTCTCTTCTCAATCTGTATATGCATATCCTACAAACTCAAGTTCACACTGGGGGCATATCTCAATATATCCTTTACTGCTATCCTTTACTGCTATCTGTTATCCATGAGATAGTAATATAGGTTTTGGATCAACAATACTCTTGTTGAGACCCAAACTCATCAAGAATCCATTTATCTTATATAGTTTCCAACTCATGGATGGTAGTACGGATGGAAGTGTATTGGTCTTATTGGATCAAGTGACTCATCCTAGACAACTCCCTCAGTTTGTGAGAGTCATCTAGTTTTGTATTTCTTGACACTTCTGTCAGCTGCATGCTTTCTCTACTTGGAAGTTACAAAGACTTCCCTTCTGGTTTCTGAATAATATCTTATACATAATTTTTTAAGATATATTTGTATTCTTATGTTATGGCATCTTGTCATACTTATTTATCTTTTTGTTTCTTAAATGAGTGAAGGATAGTTTTGAAAACTCTTTTTCTTTCTCAAAGTGTCCCTTGAGGGAATTGTATGTCTCTTTGTCTTTTAGCAGAGTTTTGTTGATCCTGGGCATTCCTTTTATGCCCCACTATAATATCTCTGATTATATCAACTGGAGCAAATGGATTAGTTGGAATAATGTCTATCTCTCTCTGAACTGCTGAAGGGGGAGAAGGTGTTGTCTCACTGTCAATCTTTATCTGAGATTCTTTGGGTCTATTGAATGGGTATCTCTTCTTTAAGGACAACATATCTATTTTTCTCACACAATAATCAATAAAATATGGTTTGGACTCTCGTACCAGGGATAATGGTCCAAGTCTTTGAGGGATCCCATACTAGGGATAATATCCTTCATTTATTAAAAATGAAATCAACTATAAAATTAGAGATCAATTGATTTACTTGGTTTGTAGTCATGTTTTATCTTTAGAGGAAGTAATTCTCCTCTCTCTTATCTTAATTCTTTTGAGGTGGATCTAGATCAATGTCAACAGTAGAAGCATATTGTCTTCCCTTCTTCCTGGTTGGACAATTTCTTGCATAGTGTCCATATTTTTCACATCTGGAGCACTGAATTTCTGAAACATGTCTTCTTTGATAACCTGGATTTGATGAAGACTTTTCATATTTGAATGTTTGTCTGAAGTTTCTTTTGAATTTTCCTCCTTTCTTTGTATGAAGTGCAAGAGGATGATTTTCTTCCTAGGAGTCTTCCACTCCTCTATTTCTAAGTCTAAGTTCTTCTTGAGTACAATCTGTCCATAGACGATCAAAGGTTAGTATAATTTCTCTTCCACTGATACTCTAAAGAAAAGGATCCCACTATTTTGGAAGGTTTTTGAGATTGGTTAAGATGATTTCTCTATCATACATGATTTCTCCAATGGTTTCTAGTTGTTCTTTAATCTATGATATCTTCATAAAGAATATGGAAACTGTGTCACCTTTCGTCATCTTGGTACTTTGATCTAAAAATGAAGAAGACTTGTATTCTTGAAAATATTTGCAAGTTAAATTTATGTGTTAAAAGCAAATGGATCAAATTTGTAACACATCTTTAATAGTATTTACTCATTCAAGATGCATATAAACAATAGCATAATCAATGAACAGAAAACACATAACACAACAAATGATAAAGGAGTTCACCCCTCTCTTGGGTTACATCTCCTGGTCCAGCTTCCAATGGATCATTTGTATTATTTTCTCAAATTGCTCAAAAATTTGCTTTACAATGCTCAAAATGTCCAATAGACTGCTCCAATGCTTCAGAATGTCCAAAAACCCCTAGCTGGGATTTTTCGGCACCTCGTTTGGCCAAAAAATGAAGAAGATAGGCTTCCTTGAAGTCTCCCCTTCAAGCTTGCTGTCTCTGCATCTACAAAATGCACCTCCTTTGGCTCAACCTAGCCCTCATGCAATTTAAAGCATAAGAACTTGGCACCGGGTGCAATCGCACAACTGGTCCAAACTGTCGAACTGTTATGCGCTGGCCCTAACTACCAAGGCTCATGGGCACATGGCAGTCATATGACCACGCGCCAACACAACGGGGCTTAGTGTTTAAACAACCGTTGGAACCGTATGTAAAACCCGCACGCACATGTATAGTGGTCACATGGTATGCCAAACCACACACATATAATAAATGGTTATAATATGGTTACGACGGTAACCACCGTAGCTCTGGTCGCATACGATACAACACATGACCACGGGCTGGGGCTTAGCCCCGACCCAGTCCACACCCAAACATACATTACAACAATGTTAAATACAATGATTTTCATATACATAACAAGGAACATGCGTGGGCGCGCCGGTTGGGTGGCCTTTCCCAAAGATTTAACTTGCCCCGGAGGTCACGGGGTCGACTCCTGCTGAGTGCAAAGGTTTTAACCAACAAACAAGTGACACGTGGTGACCTTTGATTGGGCCACGTGTCGCCTTCTCATTTTCTACCAACAAAACATGTCATATGCCAACTACCCAATAACTATCTGCCACATCAGCGTATGGCCTGCCACGTCATTTGTACGGTCTGCCACATCATCGTCCATACATACTGTATGGACTGTACAGTCAGCATCCCTTTCTTTACCTGTTTGTCATTTTGAACAGAACACGATATCTCTTGCTCCCGAGGTCTGTTTGAACCCAAATGAGTTGCATTGGGTTCGCAACGACGAGGCCTACACTCTCGTTCGATTTGAAGCAATTCCGAGCACTTTGAATTTTTGAGCAAAATTTGATCCCCTGATCACACCTCCCCATTGGAAAGCTTTTGGACCTCCAAAATACTATTTTCAGTCTACACGAAGATGAGGGTATAGTTCCCTCACCCTTCCAACATCAATCCACTTGGCTTTGCTTGGATTTGTACCTTTAAGACCAACTCGAAGATACTCCACATTTCCTCGTTTTGAAGTTCGCATTCTCCTGTCAAGAATGGTGGCTTCATGTAGTTCTGTAAGATATTCTGGGGAAAAATCATCTAAAGAAGGAATCTGAACATGCTCTCCATGATCATCAATCAACGGAGGCTCATACAATTTCAAATTCTCAACATTAACAACTGCATACATTTGGATATAAGGAGGCAAATCTAAACGAAAGGCATTATTACCAATCTTGTCGATAATCTTGAAAGGACCATATCGAATCGATTTCAATTTTTTACCTTCTCCTTTAAGTCTCTCCTTATTGATGTAAAGCCAAACTTCATCTCCAACTTGGAAACTGTGATCAACATGATGCTTGTCATGTCTTGTCTTGTACTTGGCTTGACTCTTTTCCAACTGCGCTTGCACCATTTGATGTATCAACTGAATTTGTTCAATGAAATTTTTTGCCCTATCAATGTCATATTGACCATCGATAGAAATATCCTTCCCAAAGATAAA
>SNQJ01S0264710.1:0-12025 GCA_010110895.2 Picea sitchensis
ACTGATTATAAATGACAGCAATGAGTAATGAGCAAATGTTGAATGTTAACTAAGGAGTTTTTGTGTAAGAGGGAAGTTTTGGGAAAATGATCCCCACACTCATCCACCCCCCCCCCCTAAGTGTGGTAGGTGTGTCCAACACATTTTCGGGTGACACGTGGTGGCCTATGGTGTTTCCATGTCACCCTACTGATTTCATGTTGAGGTCATGTTGCCACGTCAATTATATGATCAGAACCACGTCATCCTGTACGGATGCCATGTCATTGGCCCAATTAGTTGTACGGTCAATGGCACATCATCTTGTATGGATTCCACGCTATCATCCCAATCAGTTTCCACGTCAGTTATACAATCATCACCACGTTAGCCTATATGGATGCCACGTCATCGCCCAATTAGCATGTTGACGTCATCCTGACACGTGGACAATTTTGGTTGGTCTAACTGGGTGCCAAATCACCCAAAAATGAGTGACATGTGGCAGCCTCTCATGTTGCCACATCACCCTACTAACATAATGTTGATGTCATCAGGACACGTGTCCTCCTCTGCGTCTGCCAAATCAGTGCGCTGACGTCATCACTGTATGGATTTCATCAGTTTTGTGTGTTTGGTGAAAAATTCATATGGTCATATGTTTCTCATCGTGACTCTATTTGACGAGCCGTTTGCACCATTGGAAATATCTCGTCGAGCTCTTTGATCTGATGTATTTTTGTTGAATTATGGGCACTTTTATTTTTGAGGTATTTTTTAGTCCTATGGCTCATCCAGGCTACCCATTTCCTATTTTTCCCAATTAATAGGCCTTCTTTGTTGTCCTTCTGCTTCAGAGATCTATCGACATGCTCCTCTTTCTCTCTGGTTGTCTGCATAGCTTGTTTGTCTTTCTTTGGACCAAGTTCAGGATGGAGCTTCCAACATTTCTTGATCCAATGTCCTCGTATACAATAGTGAGTGTAATAGTTTTGTGACTTCATGTCCATATCGTCTTCACCATACCCCAATCCTGCAAATCGGGACCTTCTTTCAACCTCCAGTGGTTGAATGATACCTAGGCCATTTATACCAAGACCTCCCCCTTTATACCCCATATTCCTCCACAAATTCAATCCAATGCCCTTGGTGTGTTGTTCAAAGACTCGAAAAGAAGCATCAACATTAATGAGGGAAGGAGTTGAACATGGAGAATCCTTTACCCCCATTCATATCTGTGACACTTGGTTATCTTCCTGGTTGGATGAAGTTGTAGATGATGCTTCTAGGAAACCACCTTGGTTCCCTGGTGTCTAGAGAGAATCCTCTATCATCTGAAAATATGTGCAACTATCAACATCATCATGACAAGAACCATAACTAGTATACCTACCATGGCCACAAGATGGACTCTTTGTTGCCACTGTCGTGGATCATTCTCCAACTTTCTCCTCCATAACTTGTAGTTGCAGTCGTAGCTTGCTCTTTTCTTCTTCAGACTCTTGAAGCAACCTCCTTAGTTCAACATTCTCTGCTTGGATGGTCTGGTTGATTTCTTCAAGCTCACAAAGCCATGCATTCTTCGATGTTTTTCCCATCTTGACTTCAACACCTGCAATTCTTATCAATCCTTCTCTTATACCACTTGATCTGAATTCGGGGCGAACTTGATACCAAACTTGATATGATTATAGGTTCACTAAATGAAAGGATCAATTATAAGATCATTTTAATTGAACTTGATTGCATTAAAGGTGAAACTAAAATTCTTATGAAGACTTGAATCTAAATTAAATATAACTTGGTGAAATATGTTGTTTGTCTCATAGTCCATTAATTAATTAATTTAATAAAACATAATTGTGGGAATAAAGCATGCATAAGGAAATATGATATGAAATAACAACACATGACAAGAGATCACCATTTTTAACAGAGTTCACCAATATGGCTACATCTCCGGATCCACTAGAATACGAATCACTTCATTGTTTCTCCCAATGCGGGGTCGATTCTCGTTTACAGAAAAGGGCTACATCTTCTCCCAAATGAAGGGGAAACAAGGCTCTCCCAATGTGGGGCATAATTCTTCCAATGTAGGGGCTCACATACTCTCCCAATAAGGGGCTCAACTCTCCCAATTAAGGGGCTTACAAATCACAAGCATGATTGATTGATTATCTCCTCAAAGAGTTCTCCAAAAGAACCTCAAAGGGCCTCCAAAAGCCTTCCCCAAGATTTTCAATCTCTCCCAATAAAGGGTTTTAAACCATTTTTCCTAGATCCATTATCCAAAAAGACAAGATCCATAACTTTAGGATCTAGTACCTACCCAAGTACAAAAATGAGAAAGACCCTTAACTTCATCCTTGACACTAGGAATCCACTTGTGATAAAGTGAGAAGAGTCCAAACCAACTCATGAGACCCTTAACTTTCTCCTTAAGACTAAGAAACTAATTTCCTCTTAAAATTAGAAAACTAATGTGTGAGTTGGATTCTCACATAAAACTAATTTCCCATTTTTACAAACAATACGTGAGGTTTCCATTCACTCCAAGTATTCTTTTTTTTCCCTTAAAATTTGGAAACTAATTTGTGAGTTGGATTCTCACAACTAATTTCTCATTTTTACAATTAAATGAATAATACGTGAGATTTTCAAACTCACTTCAAGTATTAATCATTTATTACAATTAAATCCTTCATGATTAATTAATTATTCTTTGCCACTTATCATTAATTAGCATTTTAATGATTTTTTCTCCATGGTGTGCAAAGTTTTAATGATTTTCTCCATGAAGTTAAATCTTTGTGTGGAGATCCTCCTGGATCATTTAGCCAATGCCTTCATCATATCCTTCTTTTTTGTTTCTTTGAAATATTGAAACCCATCGATGTTTTCGGGCACAGCCATATTGTTCCCAATGCTTTTCTGTCAAGAATCTCCCATTTTCCGTCCTTCATACTCACCAACTGCTTTTATCTTCCTCCCAGCAATAGGAAAAGATATTTCTGATATAGATAGTATTCCATTTTCATCTTCCATAACTTGTAGTTTTGGCCATTAAATTTATCGACCTTAAACTTTCCATCTTTCGCCATTTCTCCCACTCAAACCAGGAACCCTCTTTTCTTGCAAGTTACCTTTCATTTTGATACCAGGTTTTAGAAAAATAGAATCACGGAGAAATAAAATAAAATAAAAAAGCGGAAATAAAACACATAAGGTACACAATACAATAGAGACACGGATATACGTGGTTCACCCAGTGTGAGCTACGTCCACTGGAGAAATTTCCAGGTCCTTCCTTTTATTATTATCCAGCAATTGAAAGGATACAACCTACAACATACCCATTGTAACTTCCTCTTCTTTCTCTCATGGTCTCCTCTCTCATAATACAATATTCACTCACATACATAGTCATAATACAATTCCCTCATAAAAGAGGGTTGCCTTCTAGGGAAAAAAACCCTAACATAACTTCTACCGTCAAATATGTGACCCCATAATGAATGGTCCAAAATACCTATAAAATTAAATATTTTACAAGGAAATTTTCCCAAAAATTTCTCTTTGGGAGCACTACCTCGAACCCCCGCTGGGGGGGGCTCCAAAATTTCTCACCCCCCTCCCCCCCCTAGTGAGAGATGTGGGGGGTGATCCCCCCCACACCCCCATATTAGGTAATGGGTTCCAAACAAGGTTTAAAGATACCTTTGAATCAAAAAGATAATTGGGCTCCAAAACCAACATTTATGTTGACCCATAATGCAGCAAAGCCATCATGCAGATTCCACCCTCACAGAGTAAAAATCCTATGCAATCTTTTTTCAAGAAAATCAATTTCATGAGAAGATTCATTCCTAATTTTGTCGAAATAGTTAAACCCCTTCAATAGATTACTAAGAAGGATGTTCAATTCAAATGGACATATATTTAGAAGGGGGTATTTGAGAAATCAAGGTTTCCATAGTGGCCTCTCATGTGCTTCAAAGTCCATATTTCACTAAAGACTTTTTGTTGTACATGTCCGCTTCATATCATTCTTTTGTAGCAGTGCTCACTCAAAAGGATCAACAAGGGAATGAATTCCCCATACTGTTTATGAGAACTGGACTTCAAGGTGCGGATTTGAATTATCCATCAGTGGACAAACAATATTTTGTTGTTCACAAAGCTATTAAATAGTTCAGGCTTTACATACTGAAAAATCACACTAAGGTGATCATCCCTCACTTGTAGGTTATATCTCTCTTTGTGCGAAGGGAATTGGGTGAAAGATGAGGTAACTGGATGATCGCTTTACATGAATATGACCTTGAATTTAAACCAACAACCATCGTTAAAGTTCAAGCCCGTGAAAACAAGAAACCAAGGCCATGGTTTCCAAGGATCATAAGAAAGAAGGTTGGAAAGAAGAACAAATACTATATTCCCAACAACCTCCTTATGTCCCATTGCTTGAAAATGCATGGTATAATGACCTCAAACAGTATATTTAGCATGGAACTTCCCTCGATCACCTCAATTCCAAACAGAGAAGGGAACTAAGACTGAAGTCTGTGTAATATCAATTGGTTCATGGTATCCTATTTAGAATGAATTATGACAAAGTTTTGCGTTGATGTCTCAAGAAGAAAGATGCCAACAAAGTTCTCAAAAACCTGCATGAAAGACCAATTGGAGGTTGTTTCTCTACAGAGACCACAACCCACAAGATCCTAAGAACTAGGTATTATTGGCCTACAATGTTTAAATATGTTCATGTTTATTCCCGTAGCTGCAAAATCTGCTAGAAGTCAGTCGGAAGAGAAAGCAGGGCTACTTTTCCACTTCAACCTGTTGTTTTCAAAGAGCCATTCAAGAAGTGGGAGATGGACATAATGAGTGGGATAAATTCTCATTCATCTAAGAAACACAAGTATATTATAACCACCACTGATTATTTCACCCATTGGATGAAAGTTGTGCCATTAACTAAGGTAAATGATGAAGTGGTAATCATGTTTTTGGAACAACACATTATGACTAGGTTTGGAGTACCCACCACTCTTGTATTTGATAATGCTACATATTTTTTTATCTTTGAAATTAATTGAGTTTTCTTTAGATAAGAGGATAATTTTGAAATATACAACCAATTATTACCCCCGGGGCAATGGCTTGTTTGAATCCACTAACAAAAACCTAATATGTATCCTTAAGTGAACTGTACTTGACCAATAGAGGAATTGGCACAATGCATTATCTAACATCATCTGGTATGACCGGGTCACCCTTAAGGAATATATAGGGACATCTTCGTACTTTCTCATCTATAGGAAGGGAGCCATTATCCCTTCTAACATATGTCTACCTTCCCTTCATCTTACACAACAATCACGCGGGAAATAATGCCCCGACATCCATAAACATATCAACACCTTGTTAAAATTGGAAGAGAGCCGAGCCAAAGACAAAATGAAATTTGAATCTCACCAACAGACCATAAAACGATGGTTTGTTAAACATTCTACTTGTGAAAAGGACTTTCAAGTTGGCGATCTGGTTCTCAAGTGGGACAAGCCACACAAAGACAAAGGGAAACACTCGAAGTTTCAAAAATTGTGGCAAGGTCCCTTCATAGTCAAGGAAAATATTGGCCTAGGAACCTATAGGTTGTAAAATATTAAAAGGGATGTAGATCTCCTCCTTGCCAATGGAAAAATTATTAAGCACTACATCAGCTAGCCTTTGGGGCAACTTTCCCTTGTACATAGATAAAGAGCCTGTTTTTTTTTTCCATCTTTTAGTTCTTCACTTGTGTTGTTTTGATATGAGCATGCTTACTTCTTTTAAATCTTTTCATTTTCATTGTTTTTGTTTATTAGGGTTAAGTCTCCTTTTTCTCTCTTTCAATATTATTGTCTAGGACTTCTCAGGGAACTTGGTGTCATGGACCCTAATAGATTTTTGGCACATTAGTATCAAAGCCTGGAAATCTACACTTTGCTTATAGACATGACTTTATCTATCTCCATGAAACATTGTAGTGCATTACTCTAGTTCAGATTAAGTAGAGGAACATGGTTCTTTAGAAGATGAGCATTTCATTCTTGAATTGTAGCAAGAATGAGCCAATGGTCATTCCCAAGAGAAGGTTTCATGTTTGTTTGAAACTAACAAGATTGGAAACTACTTTAGGAAGGAATTTGTAGTACTCAAGGCATGTTTCTCAGTGAGATAGTGAATCTATAATAAAGATGGTAGACCTCACTTTCATAGGTGTCATCCCGCATGTATTTAAAGGAAGAATGGAATCCCCCCATCCACCTCTCTCTAAATTCAAGAGAAAATTCACATTATAAAGGTAAAGGATTAGGGAAAGGCATTCCATCTCATATGGGACATGCAAGTATCTTCATTGGGGCTATGCATGCTTGTTGTTAATTTTTTTCACAGGGGCAGACCCAGGGTTCAATGCTACAACAGTGCACCAACAAAACCCTAACTATCGGCCCTTTCAGCAACACCTGTGAAGCAAATGAAGTCTCACCCGAGGTAGAGGCAAGGGTGGTTGCAGGACTCCAGTGTCTGCAACCTTAGCTGGGACATAGATCTATGATTGTAACACCTTGACAAAGCACTTAGCAATATAGTTCATCAATGTTTAACCAATATCTACTTCGCAGATAAATACCCTAATTATAGAGAATCACAGTATTCAACCAGATCTAGCATCTAGCAACACTTAGCATGACAAAACAGATCAGATCTAGCAGATTCAAGCACTAAGCACATTCACACATGTCAGATCCATCATTTAATCTCATTATTAAGCACAATGCAACAACAGATCTACCTATCATTCATCTATATCAAATCACTAAACAAGTAAATACATAAATACATCAACACATCGCACAAAGAATTCACAACATAGGATGTACGTGGTTCACCCCCACCCTGGGGCTACGTCCACCAACTCTTTGTCTTCTTTATTATATTTCTTCAATATTCTTACATGCACAAAGCCTTCGGATCAACTTCGCAGAGGACAGGAGATCTGCGCACTCTTCGTTAGATCCTCCTTCCCCAAGCTAGGTTACAGCACAAAGCCTACATACAATCCCTTACAGCCACTTGCACTCAGACTTGCAAACATACACAAAGCACTTACAACTATTACTTGCACTCAGCACCACTTCCAACTGACTTGTCACTCGCACTTAGCCATTCATATCTCTATATGCTTACTTCATCGCCTAGCATCTATTTAGACATTACAAAATCGGGCCTAAACATGGGTAAACCCATGGGCTGACATTCCCATACATGTTACATAATCCCAAATCCCCAAAATCCCTAAAATGGGGTCGAGATCCCGCGATCTCCGCTTCGTCTTGCGCTCCGCCTTCAACAGCATGTCGAAGTCCCAAAAATAGGTCAAACATGACCAAGGATCCTCAAAACTTGGTCAAGGGCCAATAGGCCCCCAACACTCACCTATGACTCATCCCAAGTCACTTTGATCTGGATAATCCTGCCTCAAAAGCCTCAAGATTCTTCGACTTGTTGTTGTTCCACGGCCTCTTGTTCAACGAACTCTTGGATAAAAGCTTCATTGATAGGTCCCTCTAGGCGGTGTTTTGCTGCATTGATGACTTGTTGTAGTTCTTCTCCTCAACCTTCGATCTCTACGAATAGTTGGCAAGCCTCATCCTGTATAGTTTGGATCCTCTGAGTCACTTCCATGAATTTTCTCTGAATGGTGTGGACCTACTGTTGGGAAGTGTGTTGCTCTTGGGATCACTTCATTCTTTCAATAGCTGACAAGGGCTTCAACTGCGCCTGTATTTTTTCTTCTTGATACTTCACCTCTTGGAGCTGTGACTACAGTGTCTTTGGTTCTAGATTCTCAATGAGTCACTCATACATCTGGGCACTATGATCACTCAATTGTTTACATTCCAAGGTGAGGCCCTTGATTCTTTAAACTATGCCTCGAGCAGTTGCTTCCCTTTGATCCCTCACATCCTGCAAGGTGTCGGGCACTGTGCAGAGCTCTAAGTCTGCTATTCTTTGATGTAGCTATTCGATAGCTTATGCGAGCTGGTCTACTTGATGCGTGACTCGGTCTTCTTCCTATGGCTCTAAGCTTGTCATGGAGTGAAGTGCTTTGTTGACTGCTTCTTTCACTTCAAGTTTCTCTGCGAGCAACTATTCTTTTTCCTATTGAATCTATGCTTTCTCCTCTTCAAACTTTGTCTAGAGGGAAACCTTCTCCTGCTCTGCAACTTGGCATTGTTCTACTATTACTTCTTACACTTGCTTCAAGGCCTGGGTGGCTTGTTCTATTTCTTCTTGTGCATGACAAAGGTGAGCTTCGGTCACATCCTCTAGTCGTCGAAGTTGGGTTGGCTCATCTCCCAACTCTGGTTCTCCCGATGGAAGGGGTGCAGTGGACACTGTGCGAATGGACTGAAGGGTATGTTGTACCCCTTGGATTTCGACCTCAATTATGTCGTACATCTCCTCCTGCTTGGCTTCTTGTTTTGCAAAATTTCCTACGAGGCGTCGTTTATAGCTGCGATGATGAAGTAAAAATCATCGACAGTGAGCACAGTCTGCATCTTGGTCAAAGTGGCTCTATATTTATTCCTGGAAGAGGGTTTCTTGGGAGAAACCTTCCTCTTCTTCAAGGGATCAACCTCATCTCTAGGTGGTGTTACTTCGCCTTTCTTCTACTCATCTTATTTTCCATTTATTTCTTCTACTTCATCATCACCCCCTTGGTCAGGTGATATTGAAGAAGTCTTCTCTGATGCGCGGCTTAAGTCTTGGAATTCTTCAATCTTCTTCCTTCTGTTGGGTCTGGGTGTGTCATGTTCCTTGTGAGTGGCCTCCAAACTGTCAAGTTCAGGGTCAAACATCTCTATAGGGTCAGTGGGGATAAGGAGGTCTGTTGACCAGTCCTTGGTGATCTCCTCGAGGTCCTCTTCCGTGAGCTTGCAGTACGACTGAAGCTCCTCCTTATGTTCATCTGCTCACGCAGCAATATAGATGAAGTGTCGATCTACATGAAACTTCATGAGGGGTTTGAACCATTGTAGGGTGTTTGGCGTCATGCAAGTTTCAGCTTTGATGGCTCTCTTCAGTTAGAGATAATATGTGTGAAAAATTGTATTTGACTGCCACAGCTTTCCCATGTTGCTCGAGTACCAGAGCGTGGTGAACTTCGCAGCGAGCGGCTCAAAAAGTTCAATGTCTAAAAAGGTCGCAAAAAGGGTTAATCCTCTCTTTCTCTTAAATGATCCTCAGTCATTCATGTACTGCGCACTAGGATCATAGTAGTTAACCTGCAAAAACAAATTCTAGGATCCTGCATCCATTTGTTAGTCCAAACATTCTTTCTATGCATAGGTATAACATATCTTTCACTATTCTTATCAGATCTACTCAAATCAAACCTTCTTTCATCTAGTTGTGCCCTGCTTTTCAAGCTAGGAAAAAATTTATCAAACATACCTAGATCCATACTCTTGAAGCAAAAATTTCCACTTATCTTACCTTTAACAAAGAAAAAATCTTTCAGATCTTACCTCTTTTTTTTCAGATTGGACTTATTTTCTTCGCACAAAGCTTCACAGATTAAGTAGAATACTACGCACTAGGGTAACAGATCTATGCACATAGCTTTCACAGTTTCAAGTCAGATCTTCGCACAAATCTCCTCAGTTCCCAGCAATCACAGTTTCAGGTCAGATCTTCGCACAAAGCTCCTCAGTTCCCAGCAATCCCAGCCTCAGGTCAGATCTTTGCACAAAGCTCCTTAGTTCTCAGCAATCACAGTTTCAAGTCCCAGCAACGGAACCATTTGTTGGTACAGGGGAAGACCCAGGGTTCAAAGCTACAACAATGCACCAACAAAACCCTAACTATCGACCCTTTTGGCAACACCTACAAAGCAGATGAACTCTCACCCGAGGTAGAGGCAGGGGTGGTTGCAAGACTCCAGTGCCTGCAACCTTAGTTGGGACACAAATCTGTGACTGTAACACATTGACAAAGTACTTAGCAATATAGTTCATCAATTTTTAACCAATATCTACTTCGCAGGTAAATACCCTAATTACAGAGCATCGTAGTATTCAACCAAATCTAGCATCTAACAGCACTTAGCATGATGAAACAGATCAGATCTAGTAGATTGAAGCACTAATCACATTCACACAGGTCAAATCCATCATTTACTCTCATTATTAATCACAAAGCAACAACAGATCTACCCATCATTCATCTATATCAAAGCACTAAGCAAGTAAATACATAATATTTCAACACATCGCACAAAGCATTCACAACACATGATGTGCGTGGTTCACCCCCACCCTAGGGCTATGTCCACCAACTCTTTGTCTTCTTTATTATATTTCTTCAATCTTCTTACATGCATAGAGCCTTCTGATCAACTTCACATAGGACAGGAGATCTGTGCACTCTTCACTAGATCCTCCTTCCCCAAGCTAGGTTACAGCACAAAGCCTACATACAGTCCCTTAAAGCCACTTGCATTCAACCTTGCAAACATACACAAAGCACTTACAATTGTTACTTGCACTCAGCACCACTTCCAACTGACTTGTCATTCACACTTAGCCATTCATATCTCTATATGCTCACTTCATCTCCTAGCATCTATTTATACATTACAAAATCGGGCCTAAACATGGGTAAACCCATGGGCCGACATTCCCATACCCATTACATAATCCCAAATCCCAAAAAACCCTAAAAGGGGGTCGATATCCCGTGATCTTCGCTTCGTCTTGCGCTCTTCCTTCGATAGCCTGTCGAAGTCCCAAAAATAGGTCAAACATGACCAAGGATCCTCAAAACTTGGTCAAGGGCCAACAGTAATGGAGAAAGGCTTATGATATCAGGGTGACTACATTGGGGATGTGGATGCTCACTGGAAGTTGAGAACACTAGATGAATGTGTAATAAACTTGTATTCTCATCATTCCTGGTAGATCAACCTCATGATTTTTATTAAGGTCTTCCAAATGTTCTTTCGGAAGTTATTCTAACTTGCAATTTTTTTTTGTTTTTGGAATCTCGATGAGTTCAAAAATACAAGATGGTTTTGGTTGCTTTGGGAGCACAAATACAAAATTGAGTATCATAAAATTTGTGATTAGTTCCTAGGACCCATTTTCTAGTTCATCTTCGATTCACCTACATCTTGCATGATTGACAAGGCCAAAGTAATAGTGGGAAGAATATGAGATTGGTATCTCTTGTAGTATGGAATGTATATTGTTAAGCCCTAATATTGGCTCATTACCCCTTAATTGGAGAATATTATATTAGTAATGTTATTTTATTTATGTCGGCTTTAGGCCATTAGTTGTAATTATACCTTCTAGTTTCCTATATATACCAAGGAGACATTTTCATTTTGAATCATCTTGTACTTGAACATTTAAGTGGGGTAAAAGGAGGTTTCAACCTCGAAGAGGCTTATTATCTGAAATTATCTCTTTTTCAAGGCATTGAGTACTTTTTCTAACGTTTTTCTATGCTATATTGATATTTGGTTCTTAACATATGGTATCAGAGCTCAAGGTCTTGGGGTTTCGCTGCTACATCTGAGACACCTTGGAATTTTCGCTATAACTCTTTTTCTAAAATGTTTCAGAAGGAACGGCTTGGAGGATATTTAGTAGACAGATCAAGGTACATTGGGTTTAAAATCCAACTCCTGAGGCCTTATACTTTCGGAGATACAGCCTATACAATATAGGGCTATGGAATCATCCTGAACTGAGTCATTGCGGAATTTTCGCTATAAAAACTTTTTTGTAACGTTTCAGACCCTAAAATATAGAAGATATTTACAAAAATTAGTAAGGCATCTATGGTAAAAATTTCAGCTTCTGGGTCATCTTAAATTTGTAGATACACCCTATGTAAGATAGGGTATCTGACTAGTCCTATTGACTAGTCTCAAGAAGGTGTTCCAGGTAAAACAATCATAACTTCTTCCTAGAGTATCCAA
>SNQJ01S0264715.1:0-12024 GCA_010110895.2 Picea sitchensis
TTGATACCCGATTGGCCCATGATCTCTATTTAAAGAGAATGGAGGGTCATTTGATGATGATCGATTGTGAGAAATTCTCTTGTAATTTTATTTTTTTGAATTAATATATTGCCTCAAGTGGTCATATTCTCCTTTATCTTAATGACTATATTGATCAATGGCTTGAAACCCAATTGGTCCATGATCTCTATTTAAAGAGAATGGAGGGTCATTTGATGATGATCGATTGTGAGAAACTCTCTTGTAAAACATTTTTTTTTAATGAATATATTGCCTCGAGTGGCCATGTTGGATGGGGCCATGGATTCTTTCCCTCTTCAAACATTTTAATCACATAAAAACATCGATGTATTTATATTTCATCTGATTGTGTGAGTGGTTACTGATGGTGTTCATCCTATGTGGGAAAACTTTGTTTTGTCGAACATGGTATCAAATCTTGTTTGAAGACTCTCTCTCATTGTTGATCAAGATCTTGAACTGGTGTTGCCACATTTCTAGGTTCTAATATTTCTGTACATTTCTAAGTTGAGAGGACTATTCTACAAAAAGGTTTATGTTTTCCTAAGATACGACCATTTTTGTTAGATTTGTAGGTATAAACTTGGAACATGTCATTTTAAAAAAATTATAGAGTTAATAATTTTGTTTTTCTGTTTTATTCCATATTTGCTACTCTTTCTAGTATAGGTATGTTCTTTGTCGTGTGCTCTATGTGATCTTGGAAAATCATAAATAGAGTGGAAAATGTTTTCTTTTCGGTGTATTCTCTTTAATCTATGCTTTATGCAAGCTCAACAAATCATAAACAAAGAGAAAACTTACATTTCTCAGGTAAACTAACTAATATCTAACCCCATTATTGTTGAGATTCGAGATATTTTTTTGAAATTTCATTTGTTTTCGTGTGTGGCTGTGTGGAAGTTTTTTTGAGGGAAAAACAAGGGTTTTTGGAGTAAGCACGCACTTCAAGGCAACAAGTAAAAAAAAGAAAAGACCACCCTCCTCCCTCATTAAAATTGTTATATATTTTGCACTAGCTCACGTGGTTGAAAGTTGTTTTATTGAATAAGAGGTATTGAGTTCAAGCCTCTCTTTTCTAAGTCACTTTTTGAAAAACTTATGCAAACTTGAGTTATCTCATAACTTCATTGTAAAGTGCATTTCACTTAAATTATAAAAATGAATCACTATAAAGTAACTTTAATATTTTTTTTAGTTACGTTTTGCACGCAACTTTAATTTATAAAGTAATTTTATTGTAAAAGTGATTCTCACTTATTCTATAAAAGTGGGTCACTTCATAAGTAACTTATTTGTAAAAATGAGTTTACAAACAAAGTTAGAGAAGGAAGGAAAACAAATTTTTAACTCGGTGACCTCATTGTGCATCGATCACCATGTGGGCCAACTTCTACCTGCCACGTGGTGCTTTGATATGGCTTCTCCAAGTGATCTTTTGCTTACCAGTACCAACTACTTTTCATGGAAATCCATATGGAGGATGTACTACAAAGTAAATTATTGTACTAGATTACCTTGGAAAAAGAACGATGATCTGAATTTATGAGGGAAAGAAATGAAACAAAGAAATAGGTCAAAAATACAAAGATACAATAGTAATCAGTTTCTATTAAAGAATGAAATATGCAGAGACTATAAAAGAAAATACAGAGTGAAATGAATTCGCTACAATGGTGGTAGCTTATCTTTAAGAAGAGATGCGACGGCTACGCGCATTTGCAAGAAGATCATTACAATGAGGTTCCAAAAGGCCTTTTTAACACAGAGAATAAATTAGAAAACCCTAAGCATTCAAAACCATAACCCCAGAAGATGAAATGCCAAAAGGTTTGTGGGCCCCCATAGGTGTATTTGATACGTCAACTTCTCTGGGGCATTACTTTTGCATATGATCTATGTTCGGGGCACTCGATACCTCGTCAAAAAGGTCTAATTGAAAAGTGCACAATCTGAACAACACAGTACGTGCCTTTAATAATCTAATAGGCATTGTCACATCAAGAAAGCATCATTTAGGGCCTTAAAATGGCCCCGGAAGTTCAGGACTCGAAAACCGTAAAAAAACTGCCAAGGTGGAAAGTTGTGTTTTCAGCCAATGGAATAGGTGGGTGGCCATCGATGTCCACCTAGATTAGTCCTCCCCCCTTAGGAAGCAATGGTCTCCATTTCATTGAAATACCCCATCAAATGGGGAAACTTCTGTTGAACTTGATGCTTGGAGACCCACTTGCCTCGGTGCAATAACTGCCCTACTTTGAAAATACGATAGAGTTGGATATTATGTTGGCGGATGCCCTTAACCTGTGTTTCCATGATCTTATCAATGGTTTATTATTCCATGCAATCATGGTTGAGCTCTATAGGCATCAGTTGCTCTACCACTTCTGATATGTCTAGTAGTGGTGGAAAATATAGCCGAAGGAGGTCCACATTGGATACTAGGTGTAAGCCAAGGAAGAGGGGAATACTTAACTCAAAATCATTGTCACCCATGGCCTTGGTGATGGTGTAAGGTCCATAAAAAAGTGGATGCAACTTTTCATGGGGTCTTGTAAGGTGCTCTTTCTGCAAACACAACCAAACCTTGTCTCCTACCTAAAACTTGTGGGGAACCCGATGTTTATCATGGCATTGCTTGTACTTAGCATTGGATTTCTAAAAAATATCATGGACCTATTGGTGGATGTGTTGAATCCGTTCAATGAATTTGGTGACCTTGTCAACCTTAGATTGAGTCTGGGAAGATTATGCCTATGTGGATGCAATGGGCAGTGCTACATCAAAGGGGCCCAATGGTTGAAAGACCAAGCCCATTTGAAATGCGTTGTGTCCAGTCCATCTATGGAGGGATTTGTCGTAGTTTTGTTGGACATAAGGAAGGATCTCATCCCATGTGTGTGGATGCTTGGATTTGTACATGTGCAAGATGCATGATCATCCTATTGATGACCTATGTATGTCCATCAGTCTAAGGGTGGAAGGCAGTGGATTTGGTGAGTTTGGTGTCCAACAGTGACTAGAGGCTCAACCAAAATGTGTTCAAGAATATATTGTCCTGATCTAATATGATAGTCTATGGTAGTCCAAAGTGTACCCATACATGCTTGAAGAAGAGCTTGGCAGTGACCTCAGTTGTGATACTCTTCTTGCAAGCAATCAGAATGGCCATCTTAGAGAATCGATTAACAACCACAAATACAAAGTCATTGCCATGTTTGGTGGATGGGAGCCCTGACATGTAGTCCATCAATATGGATTCCCAAGGCCCGTTGGGAGTAGGTAGAGGGGTGTACAGACTTTTTTTTATGGTTGGCTTGGCAATTGATCAGGTAGTCTAGGATCTTATATACTTACTAACATCTTATCGAAGCTTCGACCAATGCCAAAGTGTCCTTCCACCCGATTATAGTGGGCTTCCCAAATCATCTTCGCACACTCACTCGAAGGAACACAGAGATGAACCAGAAGGCATAGTAGTCCATATTCAATATAGAAGTCAGAAATGATCGTGCATGTTCCCAACATCTAGTAGGTCGTAGCAAAGTTAGGATCATTGTCATAGAGTTGGGACCACCCGGAGGTCTCATGCCCGCAAGAGTCGAGCACCGTGGTTAGTGCTGCAACCAGAGATCTCATGCCAACAAGAGTCGAGCACCGTGGTTAGTGTTGCAACCAGAGGTCGACTAAGGCAGTCAGCGATATGATCTGTGCTCCCTTTCTTATACTTAATGTTGAGGTGAAACTACTATGAGTATTTGGACCACTTTTGATAGAAGTCATTCTACAATTTGTCGTGTGTCTGCATGAACTACATAGGCTTATGATCTGTATGGATGATTGTATCCTTCCCTATAATGTAATGCTTCCATTGGAAGCAGGATTGTACGATGGAATACATTTCTTTCTCATAGGTGGGGTACTTGTGGATGATATCTGAGAGTGTCTCACTATGATAGGCCATCAGATGACCATGATGAGTGAGAATCACACCAACAGCATAATCAGAAGCATCTATCTCAATCTCAAATGGTTATTGCAGATTGGGTAAGGCAAGCACCAGGGTTGAGCATAAGTGATGTTTCAGATCATCAAAGGCTTTCTGCTATGATCTGCCCCACACAAATTTGTATTTTCAACCACCCTTGGTTACTTGGATGAGATCCCATACGATATGGGAGAACCCCAATACGAACATGCAATAGAATTTGGCAAGGCCTAAGAAGATTTGAAGCTCGTTTAGTGTTGTTGGGGCTGGCCAGCCACTAATGACTTAAATCTAGGTTGGATCAACATGCACACTATGCTCATCTATAATTTATCTAAGGTATTGGACCCTATTCATGTTGGAGGAGCATTTCTCTAAGTTAGCATATAGCTTATGTTGTCACAGAGTGTGGAGGACCTACTAAATGTGTTGCAAGTGTTCTTCCCAACTCTTGTTGAAGACAAGGATGTCATCCAGATATAGAACCACAAAGGAATCGGTGAAGGGCCACAAGATGTCGTCTATCAACCTCGTGAAAGTTGTTTTGGCATTCGTCAAGCCAAAGGGCATGACCAACAACTAAAAAATACCTTCTTCAGAATTGAAAGTAGTCTTCCATACATCAGTCTGTTCTATGGGGACTTGGTGGTAGTCGAACTTCAAATCAATATTATTAAAGTACTTGTCCCCATTGAGTTGGTCGAGAAAGTTGCCAATTCAAGGAATTGGGTATTGGTTCCAGACTATGATTTCGTTCAAAGCTCTCTAATCAATATAGAGTCACTAGGTCTCATCTTTCTTCTATACAAGCATGATTGGGCTTCCACAAGGTGAGGAGCTTGGTTGAATGTGCTCTTTTTGGAGAATATATTGAATCTGGAGCTTTCTTTCCTCATTTTCTAGGAGAGAGCAATTATACACCAGCCTATTAGGTAAATTCATTATATGGGTTAGCTCAATTGAATGTTTGACCTGACAGTGCAAAGGCACCCTAGTAGGTGAGGTGAATATGTCTCGGTATTCTTCCACATCTTTGTCCACTTGCTTATGTTGTATAGAGGATCCCTATGTAGAGACCATGCATGTGGGTGTAACCTTCCATTCACTCTGAGAGAGAATCATGAAGATGATAAATTTCCTAGTCTGGGAGATGACCTTCTTGCACTACTTAGCTGAGACCAAAGAAATTGTGATAGGTGGAGCTACCTCTGGTATCATGTACAGTTGTCTGCCCACAGTAACAATGACATTACGAGGTCTAGAATCACATACAATGTGACATTTCCACACATATGGCTAACCTAAAAGAACATCACAAACTTCAAGTGGGGAAACATCACACAATACCTCGTCCTTGAAGGGATTGATGCCTTAGGGCAGGCGGTATTGTTGGCTGACGTGGAGATCACATCCTTGGTTGAGCCACCTGATGTTGTACGGATGTGGATATGGAGTTGTTGGAAACTACAACCACTTGACAACCTTTGTTGAGATGAGGTTCTTTTGGCTTCTGCTATCAACAATGAAATGTAGCAGATCACCCTTCACCCACATATGTGAGTGAAAAAGGGGCTCACCTTCCTCCAGCTATTCTGGTTCCTTTGGCTTAATCTTGGTGGTAGTGACTATGGCACTGGGTTTTTCGTCAATGATCTGCTTCCCCTTTTCTGGATCTAAATCAAAATCAAAGTATGGATTTGACTCTAAGGCTTTAAGCTCAACCACCAATGACTACTTCGAGTGACATTCATCTGTGTTGTACCAGGGGATTTTATGGAACTTGCACCACTTCCCAATGTCTTTCTTAGTCTTCCCATTAGCCTTCTTGGTTTGCGTCTTAGACTAGTTATCTTGAGGTTGTCCATCCTTTATTTTTCCTTTGTTTTGTATGTTGGGGCTACCTTTTCCCAGCTTCTATTGTGATGCATTCACATATCCAAACTCTCGCTTATTCCTCTACTTAAATTTTTGCTCGATTTTGACAACATATCGATAAGCGACTCCCAACGACGAGATGTCCAAAAAGTCCATTTCTATTTTGGATGTACTTATGTATGCCCCCACGATATTTTAGAACTCGATGCCACTCAGAGTCTCTGATACCCAACTTGGTGCATAGGGTATGGAAGGTATTTGTGAGCTCCAACATTGTTTGGTCCCTCTCCTAACGCGGTATGGTCCATCTCGTGTACTAGTCATCGTAGTTTAAAATAGGGTAATATTGCTCCTTGATGACATCAATAAAAGAGTCCCAAGTGGGCTCGACCCCAAATATTCTAGACTCCTTTGTGGAGTTTTGCTGACAATAAGTCTCCCACCAATGTTTGACATGGAGGACAACCTTAAGGAGTGCAAAGGTAATCTTTTCCCTGTTAGAAAAATTGTTGAAAGAGAAATAACCTTCTAGTATAATTAACCACTTTTCCAAAGCATTTGCATCTATCTGACCTTCAAATACGAGAATATCAAAATTAACATGTACCTTGAAGTAGGAGGTGCCTCCAAAGTGTCCTCTTGATGAAGATGCATCTGTTGTTGTCGACAGTCATCGAAGGATTTGGGAACAATTATCCATCATCACGTTCCTTTGTTGCGCGAGGACTTCTGCGAGCAACAACTTAATAGGATCTCCTTCTCCCTCGTCTCTTTTTTACTCTGCCATGGGAGACCGTCGGGGTCGGCGAGGACGGTCTTCCAAAGGCTCAACTAGTTCGAGTCCCAATGCCTTATACCCTTACCTCGTTGGGGACATGCACAAAGAAACATATAAAGAGTACACCGCTCTGATACCACTGATCCAGATTTATGAGGGAATGAAATGAAACAAAGAAATAGGACATAAACACAGAGATACATTAATATTCAATTTTTATTAAAGAATAAAATATGCAAAGACTGTAAAAGAAAATACAGAGTGAAATGAACTCGATAGAATGGTGGTAGCTTATCTCTGAGAAGAGATGTGACAGCTACATGCATTCACAAGAAGATCATTACAATGAGGCTCCAAATGACTTTTTAACATAAAACATAAATGAGAAAAGCTTTAACATACAAAACCCTAACCTCAGGATATGAAACGCCAAAACTTTTGTGGGCCTTAGTGGGAGTAGTTGATACATCAACTTCCCGAAGGCGTTACTTTTGCATACAATCTCTGTTTAGGGTGCTCGATACCTCGTTGGAAAGGTCTAGTCGAGAAGAACACATTTTGAGTGTCCTAGTATGTTCCTTCGATGATCTATTGGTTGTTTCCATGTTAAAAGAATGTCATTTAGGGTCTCAAAATGGCCCCAAAAGTTCAATACCCGAAAAAAAAAATTTAGAAAAACTGCCAGGGTGGAAAACTATGTTTTGAGCTAATGGAATAGGTGGGAGGCCACTGATGTCCACCTAGATCAAAGAATCCCCCACTGATGTCGAAAATAAATCCAAATGGGATAATAAAAATGACAAAGCATGTGGATTCATTGAAATGTCCATCTCTCCTGATTTACAGTTTCACCTTCAAGGAATTGATGACCCAGATGAAGCCTAGGCTAAGTTAGAAGTCATATTTGGTAAACACAATGTGATCCAATCCCACCATATTGAAAACCAATTAATGACTTTAAGTCCAAATGATTTCTCTTGTGTTTAATGTTATTTATCTAAGTTCGAGACACTTATATTTTTACTTCAAGACTATAAAATAGATCTGAATGATGACCAATGCATATATGTTACTCTTGCTCAGCTTGGTAGTGCATGTTTTGTCTTTGTATCTACCTTTTATGCCACTAGAGAATCTCTAGGGGGTGCTTACCAAGCTCCCACTATTGAGTCTTTTTGCAATTCTTTGATTAGAAATAAATATAAGCTCTTGCAACTTGGAGTGATCAACACTGCAGGTACATGTAACAAAGCCTTAGTGGCCTAGCAGAAATACAAAACCCTACATCCAAACAAGCAACATCCTCACAACAACAAAAAAAAGGGTTCCAAATCATCTCAACCAACTTCTACTCCCACTGGTGACAAAGGACCAAAAACAAAAAGTAAGAACATTGACATGCATTGCAACTTTTGTGGGTGAGATGGTCATCTAGAGTCCAAATGTTTTAAAAAATATGGAAGCCTTAGAAGCAGTAATAAAGAAACAAAACATCAATCATGATTCTTATTCTTCTAACTCTTCTTCTTCTAAATCTTATTCTCATGGACATGCACTTTTTACTTCAGTTTTCTCCTTCAATGCAACATCTAATTTTTTTATATTGATGAGTGGTGTATTCATTCTGGAGCATGTTATCATATGACCAAGGTTAAATCCATTTTTTGTGCTCTTAATGAATGTAACACCAAACAAATATTTGTTTCTGATTATAGATATCTTAGTGTTGTAGGGTCTGGAACATTTTAGGTAGATAATGGTCATTTCAATGATACATTATGTGTTCCAAGTCTTTCATGCAACCTTCTATCAATATATTGGATCACTCATTCAAGTGAAGGTAAAATCGTAGAGTTTTCACCTCACCAAGTTGTAATCAAGGATTTAAAAGATCTTGAGCATGTCCTAGCAACTATAATTGTTGATGATATTACCAGGTTGTATAAATTTGACAACTTTGGGTCATCATCTTTTCCATCAGTTTTTGTTGCTCATAACGATGACTTTAGCAAAATTTGGCATGAGATTTTTGATCATCTAAACTATCGCTCATTGCAACAACTATGTAATCAAAATATGGTGACTGGTCTTCCTCTTATTTCTTACAGAGATGGTGTTTGTTTCAATTATGTTCTCGACAAACAGCATCGGGACAATTTTGACAAACGTGCTTCTTGGCACGCCTATGCCCCTTTGAAATGTGTTCACATTGATTTGTGTGGTTTCATTTATTTTCCTTCTTTCTTTGGGTGCAAATACTTCTTAAATCTCATTGACGACTTCTCCAGATGAGCTTGGGTTTTCTTCTTAAAACTCAAGAGTGAAGTTTTTGATATGTTTTTGGCCTATAAGGCCCTTGTAGAAAAACAATTTGGACATCAACTTTAAAAGTTAAGAATAGATAATGGAGGTGAATATATGAACAACAAATTTACAAGTTACTGTACTGCACACAGAATTCAAATGAAAAATATTGTTTCATGTACACCAAAGAAAAATTGTGTTGCCGAGAGAAAGAATCACACATTAAAAGAAATGGCTAATTGTATGATCCAATCCAAGGGATTAAGTCTTTATTATTGGGTGTAAGCCATCAGCTATGTAAATTACATTGTAAATCGCACTTCCACAATGGATTTAAAAAATATAACATCCAAAGAATCATGGACTAAAATTAAGCCAGATGTAAGGCACTTTCATGTATTTGGTAGCATAGCATGGGCTCACATTCCTAATGAGAAAAGGAAATCATTATAGCCTAAAAGTGACAATTGCATTTTGTTGGATATTCCGAAGATGTCAAAGGTTATCCACTTCTTTAGCCTAATTCCAATGAAATAATTGTTAGAATGGATGTTAAATTTGATGAAAATATCTTGGCCTGCAAGCCTAATTTGATTCTTGTGTCATCTTCGACCTATGAGACATATTCAGCGTTTGTGCCATCTTAAATTCTTATTTTGGTTTCTTCTTCATATGATGACAGTGAGGATGAAAATCCACCTCCGCTTTCTCACCTTCCTCTAGATGATTCCATTGAACATGAACCTGCACCAACATCATTGCTTCCTAGATGGGTCCATTCAACACAAGAAGCAACTAGTGATCTTGTCGATGATCCTACAAATCAGCCTTAGAGACATTCACGGTTCCACGGAGCCTCCTCCATTTTGGCTCAAGTTTCTAAGACTCATGATCCATACTCATCTATAGAAGATTTTTGCTATCTATACTAGGACACAACAATGAATGAAGAATATTGTTCCTTAATGGTGAACGATACTTGGGATCGCGTACCTCTTCTGAAAGGAAGAAAATTTTTCAAATGTAAACGAGTATATAGAACTAAGTATGCATCAAATGGAAGTGTTGAAATACATAAGACTCGGTAAGTTTCCAAAGGATTCTCTCAAGTTGAAGGAATTGACTACAAAGAAACCTTTGCCCGCGTATCCAAAACGAGTTCCATCTGCCTTGTTCTAGCCCTTACTGCGTCACATAGATGGGAGGTTCATCAGATGGATGTCAAATCCTCCTTATTTCATGGGGATTTGAAAGAAGAAATATACATGGAAAGATATATTTTCTATGTCTAAAATGAATCTAGCCTTGTATGTTGCCTTAAGAAATCTCTCTATGGTCTTAAGCAATCTCCTCGAGCTTGGTATGCAAAAATGGGAAGCTTTCTTCTTGACACTAGCTTTTCTAGATGTCACTCTGACCCTAATGTTTATACCAAGAAATTATAATGCCATCTCATAATACTTGTTATTTATGTTGATGACCTTATCCTCACTGGCAGCGACCCTAAACTTTTAACCCATGCAAAATCCAACCTTAAGAAGAAATTTGAAATGAAATACTTAGGTTATTTGCATTATATCCTTGGCCTTCAAGTATTGCAAATGAAGGAAGGATTTTTTATTTCCTAATATAAGTATTCACATGACCTTATTTTCTTCTTTTACATGAAATATTCTAAACCAATACCCCTTCTCCCTTCCAATCTGGAGTCAAACTTGCTACCACCTATACTACTCCTGAATTCTATGCCACTTTGTACCATAAGTTAGTTGGTATCCTTTTATATTTGACTCATAACCATCCCAATATTTCCTTTACTATTGGTCCTATTGCTCGGTATATGCAAACACCTTATGAGAGCCATTGGAAAGAAACAAAAATGATACTTCATTATATCCAGAGTATAGTTTAGTTTGGGATGAATTGCATTCCAGGGGGGACTCCTTTGTTGGTTGGTTTCATGATTTAGATTGAGTCAATGACCATGATGATAGAAATTTTACTATAGGTTATGGGTTATGTTTTCAACCTTAATTTTGTACCTGTCACTTGGGATTGTAAGAAACAACAAGCTATTGTTCTTTCTTGGACATAATTAGAGTATTGAGCAGTAGTTAATGGAAATAAAAAAGCCTCGTGGCTTCGACAGATCCTCTTAGAGTTTGGATTCCAGCAACAACATCTGACCACCCTCTGGTGCGACAATCAGAGGGCCACCAAGCTCATAAAACATCCAGTTCAACATCAGCATAACAAACACATCGAGCTACACATGCACTTCATCAAAAAGCTCATTCATGGTAGATTTATTGAAGTGATCTTTTGCCTGACCGATGATCAAGTTGTAGACATTTTCACAAAGTCTCTCACAAAAGCAAAGTTTTCCAAACTTTGATCTATGTTAGGAGTTTAGGAAGTTGTCGTTAAGGGGGGGTAGGCTCTAATGGTTCCTTCCTTCTCCTATTGTGTAAATCCTTCAATCCTATACCAAGTTGTTATTAAGGGGCGATGTTAGGATATGTAGACACTTAGGAGTTAGGCATGTTCAACTTGGTCTAATATGTATTTAGGTAAAAGTGTTTATCTCATTGTGTTTCTTTAGTATGCATTAGTAGTTATGTAATCTAACAGTCACAATATGTTTTAGACATATAGTGATCCAATGGATCATATTCTCTTTGATCTTAACGATTATATTGATATGTGTCTTAGCACCTGATTGGTCCATGATCTCTATTGAAAGAGCATGGAGGGTCATTTGTTGATGATTGAATGTGATAAACTCTCATGTAAAATATTTTATTTTGCATTAATATATTCCCTCGAGTTGCCACGTTGGCTGAGGCCATGGATTGTTTGCCTCTTCGAGGGTTTAAACCACGTAAAACATTGGTGTATTGATATTTGATATAGTTGTGTGAGTGGTTATTGAAGGTGTTTGTCCTATGTGGGAATACCTTGTTTTGTCGAACACTCAAACTCTACTATCTCTAGTTCTTTTACCCTTGGTTGGACTTCCTGTTTGGGAACATCTTTAACCTCTCTAAAAACAACATCC
>SNQJ01S0264716.1:0-12024 GCA_010110895.2 Picea sitchensis
GGAGAATATTCTCTTTCAGTTGACACTTCAGTTTGACTAGTTGAGTTGAGTTTAGATGTTGCATTGAGATCATCACCATGCAACATTGGGATCATCACCATCCTAATTCGAACTTGCCTTGGTATCATCACCGGAGTGGTGCATTAGCCCTGATTCCCTGAGTTAACTCCTCACTACTCTATGTTTAGACAGTTAACTAAAGACTAGTTGACTAGTTAACTCAACTAGGTGGCAGTTCACTCCCATAACTACCTGAGAGACTAGAATAGGTGGCATTTCACTCCCGTAATTGTTGGTGCATGTCCATATCACTCTATACCACCACTATGGTGCATTTGTTGACCTCAAGTCGAGCTCATTGAGATATAAAGAGTATATCATGTGTAAATTACTCATAACGTTTAATGAGAATTCTTCCATTCTTTCTCTCCTTCTTCTTCTTTCTCCAATTCTCTCTGCAAATGTGTGTATTATTGTTTATCTAGATCTATTTTTTTCATGTTCAACACATTTACATGTGTTTGTAGGGTTTCAATAATTTTATTTTGGGCAACTTGTTTTTCAACTAGTGGTTTAGTAACCACCGCCTCATTCGCTTTGTTTCTTAATATATTTTTTTTTGATGGAACACTTGTAGTATTTTTTTCTCTGGGCCTTAAATTATACTTCTGTTGAAGTTCTTTCATAATGGATTCAACGATTCCTTGATATGCAAACTCTCCTAGGTTATCTATACTTTCCTCGTTACTAAACATGGGCTCTTGGTATAGAGATCTTTCATAATCCTGTCTAGTTAGATGAGTTTATTGGTCTTCGTCACTAAGGTTTTTTATATCCTCTTCTAGCTCCTCATAATTATGCATATCATCTCCTATAAATAATTTCGTTTTAAAAGGACCTTGTATTTTTTTATCTTCATTTTTTACTTGTCTTTGTTGGGTCTTGAGGTTAGGATTTCTCCTGAAATATTTTCAAGCAAATGGATCAGGTTTGGCTTGGTCTAGTGCCATTCTAGAAATTTTGTTTGACAAATATTTGATTATATTAGCCATGTCATCCATTTTTTCTTCGGTAGACCTCCCAGATCCGGAGGGCCCTACCTGTTCCCTGAAGAATTTAGGTTCTTTAGTTCATGTCTCAACCTTGGCTTTTAGTTTACCAGATTCCATCATGTTTGATTCAATTTCTTTAGCGTCGTATTGCATCCCTGTGAGGGTAGCCAGTCTTCTTTCTCTTAAAAGAAGAGCGAAGTCGGGTTCAAAAGCCCCTACGAAAGTCACCTTCACTGCAGGTTGAGAGAGTTTAAATTCTGCTGGAATCTTATGATAAATTTGGTTAAATCTCTGAGTAAATTCTAGAACCGACTCAAAGTTCTTCTTTCTCAATGCCCCAAATTCAGTCAAGTAGTAAATATGGTCTTTCGTTTCTCTCCATTGTCTTAAAAAATCATTTTCTAAATCATCGTAGGACTGAAGGGATCCTACCGAGAGTCCTTGAAACCAGATTCTTACTTTCCCTTCGAACATTTGAACTAAAATCCTGGAATAAAAATCTTCATGATCAATCCCTAATATATCAGCAAATTGATCGAAAAAGGTGATATGCTCTCTGGCAGTTAAATCTCCTTCTCCCGTAAATTTTTGTAAAATCTTCATATAATTTTTAGGTAAATCATGAAGGGTGGGGGTGAGGACCAAGGGAGCATATATGGCTGCTACTTTTGAAAAAATCCTAATGGGTGGAGGTTGTCCTTGACCACCTCCCCCTCCACCACCACCACCTCCAGCGCCACCTCTAGCGAAAGCCATTGAAAGTCGAGGGGATGAACTTTGGGAATTAAAAAGAGGGTTTTCAAAAACTTGTATGGAATGAAGTGGTGGCCTTTCAACTTCCTCGGGATGTGATGAAGGGAAATATGGAAAATGATCATTAGGGAAAGTAAAGTCTAGAAAGGGAGGGAAAGGAAAACATGGACTAGTTTCTTTAGAGTTACAAGATGTATATATAGGTGAACCGGCATGAGACAAATTGGGGTATAAAGTACGCTCTTCAGCATTTCAGAGAAATGAAACCTTTTCTTTGGGTGAGGATGGGGTAGACAGAAAAGTAATGATAGAGAGTATAGAAGAGGATCTTTTATTCAGACTATTTGGAGAAATAGAAGTGTCAATTTCAATCTTTATTTTGGGTACAAATTCCTCCAGGTTCTCGTGCTTAACCTCATGCTGGCTAGTCAAGGCCTCCGTAGAGGGTGTTTGTTTTATATTATTTTCAGGGGTTGGTTCTTCAATCGGAACCTTAGTATTGACTTGTGTGGTTTTCGGTTGGTATTTCTTACCTGTCAATGTGGTAGTCGACTTGAGGTGTCCCTTTGGTTTTAATAAATTTTTGGGATCAGATATAGGTGTGGTCTACCTATCGTATGGATTGCTTCTGGTATTCTTTCGATTAAATTCCATCTTATTTGTAGTGGAGTCGCGAAGTGAAAAATAAAAAATAGTTGTAATTCAGTGCTCAACCATCATTCACTATCAAAGATAGAATCTCACCTTGTCGTTCTCCAAGGGAAAAATAAATTTGTTTCTTCGTCCTTGGAAACAACGCCAAAAATATGTTGTTCCTGAGATAAAACTTAAGGCTCAAAGAATAATGTGAGGCATCATGAATGTTTTTTAGTGTGTTTTAAATTTCTTTTTCTACCTTAGTTGTATGAGAAAAATTCCTTAAATGAAATTAACAGATTGATAGCACAGAGGTCGTATTTCATATCTGAGTCGAAATTGCAATATCGAATGGTATGAGATGAAAATAGAAAACTGTAAAACATAGCAGGGCATCAATTACTGAAGATTCCTACCTTGTTTTCAGTAGAGGAAAAGAGATAGTGTACCCTTGAATAACACATAAAATGCAATAATCTACACAGCAAGCAAGTCTTGATTTACTCACAATAAATGCAGAGGAAAAGTTGCTTACTTAATAAATTACTAATACCTTGTGATTACAGTAGTTTTTTTACTAAATTGGAACCAAACATTTATGAAGGAATACATAAAGGAATGCTGAGAAATGGAAAACAAAAGAAACACATAACCCATATTTAAGAAAACTTGGAATCTCTGTCTGCACTTGTATTAATACTCTATAAGGATAGTTTTCTCAATTACAATTGGCAAGAAGCAACCATAAATAAGTCTTTTATCTATGTTTTTATACAAAATGGTCTCAACTCAAAACGGTTGGACTTTTCATAATTCTAAAAATACTAAATTTTACAATATGTAAAACTGAAAACTTCCATTGGCCTTCTCCTCTGTCTCTTCGTCTACTGGCAGAGGCATTTCTTCTCCTCATCCTTTACTTGGAAATAGTTGTCATCTAATCCTGACCTGTATGAGTCGTATTCACATGTTTTATGATTTGTTTCCATATGTGTTGGTTTTCCTATATTCGACACATTGGATGCAACTGCTCACTAATTGTACCACCAACCCAAAAGGTGTAGTTGCCTCATTTGCTTCAAAAATGTATAACTTATTTTCTATCTGGGGAAACCTTTCCTATATCTTCTTTGCTCCCAAATATGTGTCTTGTAACTCCATGCTTGGATTTAGTAACCATTTTTTTTTTTGGATAATATCAATTTGGTTCATTTAGTGGATGATCGTCATGGCCTCTTCTTTTCTTGTCCTAGAGTTACATTGGTTCCTTGCTATGTCAATATTCCCCAGGGATTCAGAGATATTATTTCCTTCAACATCAAGTAGACCTTTGTCTAGTGAAGATATTTCTTCTAGACAAGCTTTGTGTACCTCTCTGGCCAATATTTTTCTTTCGGCAATATTTGATTCCCAGGCCTTCAAAATTATGTTACGTCTGGTTTTCTAAGATAGAGACAGTTGAGGAGATGTCGATACATAATATTTTGTTACTAGAAAGATAGCCTTTTGAAACTTATCCCGAGTTGCACAAGCTTCCCTTTCTTTAATGTAAATGTTATTCAGGGAAAGGTCTACCACCCAGTAACAATTTTGAATGGCTTCCACTTTTGTAAAAGGATCTTGTTGGGTTGATTTCGGCTTCTCATGTACTTCCAATGCTTGAGATTGGAAAGCTTCCATATCTATTGGTGTACATTCAGCCAAGTATATATTGGCTTGTAGTTTCTTGATTAATTCTTCTTGCTGAGTGACCAACCCTCTGTTGTCCTGTGAGTTTTGATGGAGATCATTGAGGTTATATTTCAGTTGTTGGATCTGATGTTTTTCATCGGCTATGACTTTTTCAAACTATTTGTTCATCTTATTTCTGATATCCCTTTCCATGGTCGTCATCTAGTCTTGCAATTTCCTTACCAATAGATTTCTCTGTTTTAGCTAATTCACTAGATTTTCTACTAAACATTGATTGGCCATGGCAAAGGCACCTAATGAGTCTGCCATTTCCCTAGAGAATTTTGTATCATCTAGACCCTATCCATCATACAACATTCTTTTCCTTTTGACTGTTGTACCATATTTTTGATGCGCTTCTGTTTTAACTATGGCCCTTCTCTTCTTATTGAAAAATAAGTTCGAAGGAGGCATTTCTTTGACTGAAATCAGAGTAAGGTCCTCTATAAATATGACTTGGTCATTGGGATTTCCTTGACTCGACTGTAAAGGTGTCAATGACATAATGGGGCTACCTATCTCTGTGGGCAGTTGTTGCTTTGTTATGTTGGTATACGGTTTATCTGGTGTAGACAACGATGTATCATGTCCCTTTTTTTGAAAATCTTCAAGATGAGTTGTTGTTTGAGTGCTTGCTGGGTTTGGTAATGAAGTCTCCAGTCCCTCCATTGATACTTTGACATTCTTTGGATTTTCCTCAGTACTCTGTTGGTAAGAAATTCCTGCCTGTAAAACCTGAGGCATAGCTTCCTATGTAGATGAAGGTGTTATTGGCTCCCCTTGTAATACCTTTGGAAAACTATTCTTTCTATGCTTCTGAAAATTGTCGAAATTGGCTAATTGATCAGGAGACAGAGTTCAGAATCTACTCAATACTTCCTCATATGACCTGACTCCCCTAAATACTTTGTCCTAAGGGGAAATCTCGTGCACATACTTCCTTAAATTGTATTGAGCCAGGTGAGCTTCCACAATCTTATGGGGATCATGCCTCTTAAAATCAATATCAACTAACTTGACATCTTCTAGAGTCACAACCTCTTTGCATACCAACCGATCTGGTTAAAATTTTGGGAGAGCATGGGGGGGAACCATGAGCCCAAAAACCCTGATATAGGAAAAGTTTTCCTCAATATACCAGTTTGCTATTTTTCCCAGGTTATCCATGATTCTGTCTGAAATTCTGGGAGGTGGGAAACCGTATAGGGTGATATGAATCGACACCACTTCATAATGACAGATTTCGTAGAAGAAATATCTAGCTTTGTTGTCCCACAACTTGGAGTGATAGAAATGGATAGGGTCGGCATTGGTCGAGTTCCAACTCTAGCTAATCAGAGGGAAAGGAGTGATAAACAAAAGGGCATCCATGATGTATGTCAACATGTAGAAAGGAGCAAGTTTCCCTTTGGAATTTGCCAATTGGTACCCTGTGATTTCTTTGGCCAGGTTGCCTGATAACATATTGGCCTAGTTGAAAGAATATCCCTCAACCACTTCATGCATAATTGGTACCCATGCCAGCAAAAAATGAGAGGAGTCATTTTTCCCGAATATCCTACATAGAATCATAGCCACATAGATCATATGGGCATCTAACGATGCTATGACATATATGATGTGAGTGTCGGCTCTGAATTTCTCAGGATGCCCCCACCAGTCCTTGATTAAATTAGAGTATTTTTTCCCATACTATGTGCACTACTGTTGGTCAAACTCCATTATGAATTCAACATTGTAACTGTATTTAAAAATTGGGGATAATTTATACATTACTTGTATATGCTCTAGTCGAAAAGACCCAACAACAACCTTCTGTGAATTGCAAATTCTCCTAGTTGAAATGTCGACGTTCTCCAACACCCAGCCTATCATGTTGTTATACAACATTATCCTCTGCTGCACAACCATCTTGTGCATATCTGACTCAGCTATATCCATGAGTTTAGTCGCATGGGTTGCGATTACTTCATCGCTTGAATCCTCTAGGCAATTTATCAACTCGTGTTGTATAATATCGAACACCTGTGTCCAGTATTTCACGGTATCTATGGCTCTCGTTGAAGTGTCTGAGAGAACATATGTGTTCAAATTTATGCTCTCACCATCTTCTTTATCCATTTTTCATGGTGCCATGATATTGATGAAATCAAAACTATGTTACCTACTACAGGATAATGAGTGAGCTTATGCAGCTGGCTTAAAACTTGTTATTTTGCGAGAATGAAAATATAATTCAAAATCCAATATTATTATTCAACTTAAGCATATTGATTTACGAGTGCCTTTACTGAAAAAAAATTAATTTACCTTAATGAGGAAATCTAGGCAGCAATCTGCAATCTATATTGAAATCATTGCCATTGATTTGTGATTAATGCCATAAATATTGGTGGTTCGTGATTGGGAACTTGGATGAAACAGGTTTGAAAATTCCCGAATTGCGAACTCGTGAGAAATTAATTATGAGATAATATTGTTTAAGATATTAATTAATCATGTTTAACTTTAAACATTTTTGGGTATTCAGGCTTCGAGATTTTAATGAGTAGCTCGAGATAGAATCCTCGAAACCCGAAACCGGAAAATGATTAATTATTGGATAATTATTTTTAGTTTTAATTAACCCCTTTTAATTTTGAAATATTTTGGAAGTTTGGACTTCGAAGATTTCAATATGTGAGCGATGATAAACATTTGATCTTATGAAGTATGAAGTTATTAACTGTCTGTAATCGATATTAACTTAATTAATTAAGATTTGATATTTCAGTATTTTACCACTTCGTGGATTTGAAAGTTAGTTCCTTATTGTATTCTTGAAATGCTATTACCTATAGTGATGTGTCGAAGATGACATCATTTTAGATGACGTTTCCAGGCTGGGGGGTGCTAAGTGTTAATTAGAATCATGTGAATCTTTAGATTAAAAGATTAGAGAAAGGTGCCACGTGTTTACTCAGGGAAGATTTAAAACGTACATGTTTACCATGAAACATGTCTTTCAAAAGTTGGTGAAAAAGTTATAACGGATATATTTGGGTTTCGGGCTTTTTAAAGTTATGACTTGTTTAAATGCCTGAAGCGCGAAGCTTCGAAGAAGACTCCAACAACTTAGCTCTTTAACCATTTGGTGGATCCACAAATACAAATAGATTTAGGATCATTCGATTATATGGAAGACTTCATCAATGACGTATATCATGCACGTCTTATTCTTATTTAACCAGGAATGAAATTTATTCAAAGTCCAAAAGTTTAGAAATATATATATGTTCCAACACTCCCCACATCCGAAGAAGGGAAAAGGCATCCCCAACCCACATAGCAAGAGACAGAGAAAAGAGGGCCACTCTCAGGACAACCAATCCAATCCACAACAAAATAAGGGCAATGAAAAGATGAAGAAGGAAACATGAAAATGGTGTGAGTACCATAAAATCCCTTGGCACAACACTAAACAATGTTGCTCCAAGCAGTCACTTGTGGTCGATATGAAGGCTTCCGAGTTAGAGGCCAATTTTGATTCTGAATCAAATCCTGAAGGAGGGAAGTAGATTATCAATGCTAAACCCAGTGCCACTGTCACTACCACCAAAGTCCGACCAAGCTAACCAGAAGAACCAGAGAAAGGGGAATGCCTCTTTCACTCACGAATTCGGGTAAAGGGGGATCCGCCTCATTTCATTGTTGATAGAGGCAGTCAAAAGAACCTGATTTCAACAAAGGTCATCGAGCAACTAGACTTGCCAACGACACTGCACCCACAACCCTACACTTCCGGCTAGCTTTTCCAAGGAAGAGATCTTTGTGTTAGCCAACTATGTCATCTACCCTATGGCATCAAGCCTTTCAAAGATGAGGTATTGTGTGATATTTATCCCCTTAAAGTTTGTGATGTTCTTTTAGGAAAACCATATTTTTGGAAGTGTCATGTTGTGTATGATTCTAGACCCTGCAATGTTATTATTAGTTTGGGTAGAAAATTGTACAGGATACTAGAAGTAGCGTCGCCTACCACTATTTCTTTAATCTCTGCTAAGCAATGTAGTAAGGTCATTTCATATATCGAGAAGTTTGTCTTCTTTATGATTTGTGCTCACAGTAAGAAGAATGTCATCACCACATCTGTTGCCTCTACACAAAGCCTCTCTTTGCAGCAAAAGCAAGTGGAAAAGATCGTGGAAGAATATACATACATCTTCTCCTCACCCACCGGGGTACCGACGCGCTGCCAAGTCAAGCATCCAATTGATCTAACCCCCAGTTCACCTCTACCTAATGGACTAATCTATCATTGCTCGCTATTGGAAAATGATGAAATCAGGTGTCATATCCAAGATCTTATTCAAAAGGGGAACATGAGACCCAGTTCCTCCCCTTGCAAAATCCTGATTGTACTGGTTCAGAAGAAGGATGGGACTTGGTGACTCTGCATTGATTACAGATCCTTAAACAAAATCACAATCAAGAATCAATACCCAATTCCCAGGATTGATGACCTTCTTGACCAACTCAAGGGGAAAAAGTTCTTCAGCAAGATTGACCTCAAGTCTGGCTACCACCAGGTTCCCAATGAACCAACCCATGTATGGAAAACAACCTTCAAATCTAAAGAAGGTATATTCGAATGGTAGGTCATGCTCTTTGGCTTAACAAATGCACCAAACACTTTCATGAGGTTGATGGATGATGTACTGAGACCCTTCAGTAACTCTTTTGTGGTGGTATATTTGGATGACATCATCACCTTCAACAGAACTTGGGAGGAGCACATGTGGCATATTCAACAAGTTCTAAGCACTCTGCAACAACACAAACTATATGCCAACCTGGAAAAATGATCTTTTGGCATGAACAATGTCCAATACTTGGGCTACATTGTTGATGAGCATGGGGTACATGTTGATCCAGCTGAGATCCAAGTCATATGTGACTAGCCAGCCTCAACCACACTAATTGAGCTTCGAAGCTTCTTGGGACTTGCCAACTTCTACCGGCGGTTCATGTTGGGATTCTACCATATTGCATGGACCCTAAAAAAGGTGACCAAGGGAGGTGGCAGGGAAAATTTTGTGAGGGGGAAGGAACAACAATGGGAATTCAATGATCTAAAGCATCGCTTGTGCTCAACTCTAGTAATCTCCTTTCTCGATCTGCAACAACCATTTGAGATTGAGACTAATGCATATGAATATGTTCTAGGTGCAATTCTCACTCAGCATAGTCATCTGCTGGCATACCATAGTGAGACACTCTTAGATGTTGTCCGGAAATACCCCACCTATGACAAGGAAATATATTCCATTATACAAGCTTGTCATCAGTGGAAACATTACATTCTAGGAAAGGATACAATCATCCACACTAATCACAAGCCTTTGTAATTCATACAAACACAGGGAAAATTGCAGAATGAACTCCATCAAAAGTGGTCCACCTACCTGCAGCAGTTCCATCCTAACTTCGAGTATAAGACATGGATCTTAAATCATGTCGCTGATTTCCTCAGTCGACCTCTTGTGGCTACACTCACCACCATGCTCCATTCCTGTGGACATGAGGCATCTGAGTGGCCCAACTTTATTATCAATATTCAAACTTGGCCACCACCTATCAGGTCTTGGGTACATGTGCAACTATCACTGATTTTCACATTTAGGATAGACTATTATGCCATCTAGGCCATCTTTATGTTCCTACAAGCGAGCATGCAAATATGATTTGGGAATCTCAGTACAGTCGGATGGTAGGACATTTTGGCATGGAGAAAACTGTGGCCATTCTTTAGAAACATTTTTATTGGCCAAAACTTCGACCGGACGTCAACAAGTATATCAGATCTTGCAATGTTTGTGCCATTTCCAAACCAACCATCAAGAAGCAAGGCCTATACACCCCTCTTCCTACTCTCGAGAAGCCTTGGGAATCCATCTGAATGGATTACATGTCTGGCCTTCTGTCCACCAAGCAAGGAAATGACTGCGTATTTTTGGTCATTGATTGGTTTTCAAAGATGGCCATCCTCACAGCCTACAAGAAGAATATCACAGCGGAAAGTAATCCCAAGCTCTTCTTAGAATGAGTGTGGGTCTGTTTTGGGATACCACAGACCATCATATCCGTCATTTTGATTGAGTCTCCAGTCAATGTTGGACACCAAGATCACTAAATCCAATGCTTTCCACCTCCAAAGAAAACCAAACAGAGGTCTTCAATTAGATGATTGTGCACATCCTATGCATGTACAACTCTAAGAATCCACGTACATGGGATGAGAGCCTCCCCTATCTTCAACACAATTATAATAGGGCTCTCCATAGCTCCACCGACCATAGCCCATTTCAGGTGGGGTGGGGATTCCAACCCTTGAGTCCCATTGATGTTGCACTACCTCTTTCCACTACACAGACAAACTCTTCCCATGTTTAGTCTTAGACTGACAAATCCACCAGATTCATTGAGCGGATTTAGCACATCTGCCAACTATAATAACCATATTAATTTAACATCAATTAATTCCATAAACTGAAACAGTAACTTCTACTTGATTTCAGAAACTCCGTAATTTCTTATAAATTCAGCACATACGCATATAAATTTATCAACGAATAATAATTTTATAATAGAATAAAACAATTTTACCATAATAATTTCATAACAGAATAAATTTTTTTTACCTCTTCCTAATGCTAGTTTCTCCGTCGACCCGGTTGTCCAACCCATTGCTTTGTTGTTGCCTAATGTGCTGACCAACTCTGCCCAAACCTTGTTTCCACCCTGCCAACTAGGACAGCTTCCTAGCTCTAGGATACCATATGGATATCCTGGCCCCCGTGCCCAAAACCCCCAGCAAACTGGTGCCCCCTGTACTAATCCTTCCTGACTACAGAACTCAAACTTCTCTGTGCAAATCCAAGATAACCCTCCTGCAAAATCCAAGTAGAATGATAATCCCCCCTTTCCATAAGCCTCCTCCGCTCAAATCGTCCTTCACCTCCCTTTCTCCTCATGTATTTCCTTACCTACACATTTATTATCTTATCCGATTATTAATGCTTTATCCTATTATTAATTCTCCTTATCCTTATTTATTAATGCTTCTTATCCTCTAGTATACGTAGATCATTTAATTAACAATATAATTTATTAACCTTCTTAAATTTATTGCCCTGTTCATTCAATGCGATAGGTAATTAATTAATTAATTGATTAATCAAAATTATAACCATTAATTAATTAATTTATATTTAATTAATATCATTCTAAAAATCTTTGTTTAGTTAATAACATGTTAGGAAAAATTAATTACCTAATAAATTTTTACTTAATAATCCCTAAGCATATATCCAACTAGGGTTGTTACATACACTCACCCTTCAGGAAACTTCATCCTGAAGTTAAGGTATGTTATGGTACAAAGGAAAAGAAACATGGTTTACACATTCATAACAATTAACCGACATTATGAGTAAGTAAGTCAAGAAAACTCATACATACTAGTGTATATGTACAAGAAATGCATGTGTAGCTAGTACATACAAGTCTCGTGCATGTACTGATAATCAAAACTATCATCCTTTAGTAATTTATGTATGTATCCAATCCAATCAGCAAGACTAGTCTTTTATAAAAGACAACAAACCAATCAATTGTTTGAGAAATCCTATAATTACTATTATCATGTTCAACAATTTTATTTAAATGACTATGGTTTAGTTATGTAATAATGAATATTCATATATACACATTTTTTTATTTTTTTTATTTGAAGGGAAAACATTAAATTCCACCACAAGATAGATCTCCATACCTTCTCAACTATTACTACTCATCCTTCCTCCCTAACCTA
>SNQJ01S0264717.1:11078-21415 GCA_010110895.2 Picea sitchensis
CTTCTAATTTCTCCATTAAATTTATTATTGAAATAATTTATTTTGTATTCACTTTGAATTATAATACACTCATCAATTCACTTTATTATTTACCTTTTAAAATCTCTTAAACCACTTTGTCTTTTGACCTTTTGGGGCTTCTAGATGACATATGAGGGTCCTCCAACTTCGTAAGGCCATAACTCTCAAACGGTAAGGAGTTATGTGACATTCCACATACCACCAGAAATGGAATGAAATGTACTATACATATAGAATAATATTACCTTCAAATATAGCAAAAATCATACCATTATCCATCAAACAAACTTGGGTCCATTACCCAAACTTGGGTTCTCCAACTTCACATGGTCATAACTCTCTAACCGTGAGGAGTTATGTGATGTTCTACATACCACCGGAAATGGCATGACAATAACTATCCATATAGTATAGTTTCTTTGAAAAATTCATTGTCCTTCATATCATTATTCCACAATTAAGCAAGGGTTCTCTTACTCCGCAAAGCGTCTTCCCGCGAGGGCTTTCACCATAAGGGGACCACTTTGGAGTTCATCCATATTTACTTATTATCAACCATGACAAAACAATAATGAGCCATATTTACATCAAACAATTTTGGTTCCATTACCCAAACCTTTGTGCTACGGGGCTTTCTTCAAGGGTTGACATCAATGACAACCAACCTTAATCAACAATATTAAGGGTGATTCTTTTGATTCCACTAAAAAAAATTGAATACAGATCTTTGTGGACCTCGAATTTGTTCAGGATCCTCATTTGTATTCTAGACCACTTGATTGTGGTACCCTCGAAACGCTTCATACATAGCTATCATGCTCATACGATCTACCCGATTGTCGGTTGTACCCGCCTGGTGATTGACTACGTGCTGGAAACCTATTTTCCTTTTATAGGGACTCAAATAGGTGACTGCAGGGGTACAACACAGTACATAGGACAGACGTTGGACCATGCTTTGCAAAGTATACCCGGATGGTGTTTCTGTGTTCGAGTCACACTTGCACCGGTAAGTTTCTCTAGTGTTGGTTGGCATAATTGTTCTTCCTACCATTCTCTTGATTGATTGATTTGTCTTTAGGGACTTTGTAGTGTGTGCTATGTGGTTCTCCCTAGATTGACCTTGGAATGTCGGTTGATCATTTCACAAGGTGGGAGATCAACAACTCTGTTGTTCGCATAAGATTCAGGGCATGCAACCAATAACTTTGGAGCCACCTCCGCCACCGCTGAGGTCAAGGCTACATCAATAGGGTTATTTCTAAATGACGGAGCCATAAGAAATTGTGCCCGAGCCTATTCCTAGAGAAGATACACTTGCACCGGAGGAGACTGTTGGTTGTGGAGCTTGATTATCTTCTTGATTCAAAGGTCTTTGTTTTCAGCCATGTTTATACCCCATGAATACTTTACACCCCAGAAGAATGTACACTCCTCCACGTGGGGGAGTGCAGGGGGGGTTTACCTCCCTGTGGGGTCCGGGGGAAAGTGGGCCCCCGATGGGGGTTCGGGGGCGAATCCCCTAGAGGAAAATTTTCCTTGCAAATGTGTATTGTAATTTCATATTAAATCTGGACCGTTCATTATAAGGTCACAGATCTGACAGTAGAAGTTATGTTAGGGTTTTTTTCCCTACAAGGAAACCCTCTTTTATGAGGGAAATTTATTGTGGCTATGCATAATTGCGAATATTTTATTCTAAGTGAGGAGACTGTGAGAGAAAGAAGAGGAAGTTATAATGGGTGTTTTGTAGGTTGTATCCCTTCATTTGTTGGATAATAATAAAGGAAGGACCTAGAAATTTCTTTGGTGGACATAGCCCACACTGGGTGAACCACGTATATCTATGTCTCTATTGTATTACTTGAAACCACAGAGGAGAAAACTGACTCACAACATTGGAGACGGGGAAGCAAAGACAAAGCTTCATTCAGATTAATAAATGAGAAATACAAATATATATATGTGATGAGGATCGGTTTGAAACAATTTAAGATGGTTGGAAGCGGTTGGAGCAAAACCGTAACTAATTCTCCATTATTCTAACTCTCCCCTTTAATGGACAAAGGATTTACATCCACACCTAACATCTCTCTAAACAATTAAAATTTGATCTTCCCAAGAGGCTTAGTGAAAATATCAACAACATTTTCATTAGTATTACAATACGTTAAAGAAATGTCATTAGACTTCATCTTTTCTCAAACAAAATGGAATTGAGTATCAACATGCTTCATCCTTGAATGATAAACTAGATTATTTTCCAACTTGATTGAGCTCTTTTTATCACATTTGATTATCGTAGCTTTCATTTTTTCTTATCCAACATCTTGAAGTAGTCTTCTCAACCAAACAACTTCACAAGTTGTTGCACACAATGCTTTATATTATTCCTCAATGGATGACAAAGATACAGTAGGTTGCTTCTTACTACTCCATTAAAAAATCATGGATCCAATGCCAAAAGCATAACCTGTAGTAGATCTCCGATCATCCATATTTCCATCCCAATCTGAATCTGAGTGACCTATCAATGAAACATCGAATAAATCAGTATATTTAATACCATAATCTTGTGTGCCTTTGAGATGCCTAAGTACCCCTTTCGTTGTTTTCTAATGGATTTCTAGAGGTTTATCCATAAACTGACTTAACACACTAACATAGTATGATATGTAAGGTTTGGTTGTAGTGAGATAGTTCAAGATTCCCACCATCTGTCTATATATTGTATCATTTACCTCCTTCGAACCATCATCGCAGTAAAGTTTCATGTTCTGCAACATTGGAACATAAGAAACTTTACACTGATCCATTTTAAAACTCTTAAGTACTTGTCTAATATATTTTCCTTGAGACACAAAGGTTTTACCATCATTTCTCCAGACTTCAAGACCTAGGTAGTAATAAAACTCACTGAGATCTTTCATTTCAGATACCCGTGATATCTTCTTCTTGATTCCACTAATCAATTTTTCTGAATTTCTTGTAATAATTAAATCATCAACATATAAGGAAATCAATACAATGTGCCCCTTTTCATCAAACTTGGTATACAAATTTGGATCACTTTTGCTCCTCGTAATACCCTGCTAAAGAAATAATGAATCTATCTTCTCATACCATGACCTAGGTGCTTGTTTCAGTCCATACAATGTTTTCTTTAATTTACATACTAAATGTTTTTAACCACTTTTCACAAACCCCTCTAGTTGAGCAAGGTAAACCTCCTCCTTTAACTCACCATTCAGGAAAGTAGACTTTACATCTAATTGGTGAAGCTTCCAATGGTGTTTTGTAGCTAGTGTTTAATTTAGCTACTGGTGCAAATGTTTTTTCATAATCAATTCCCTCTTTCTGTGAATTCCCTTTTTCCACCTACCTAGCTTTATATTTATCTATACTACCATCTACTTTGAATTTAGGTTTGCATATCCATTTACATCCTATGGGATTTTTATCTTTAGGCAATTCAATCAATTCCCAAGTTTTGTTTTTCATTATAAAGTCATACTCTTCCTCCATTGCTTCTCTCCACTCTTCATGTTCATTAGCTTCATTAAAATGCATGGGTTCTATGAGATTTGAAATATTACTCATTAGGGCATAATCTTTATATTTTTCAGGTGGACGAACCTGTCGTGAAGATCTTCTCAAGTGACTGGTGACTTATTCTACGTTTTGTGAAGATTCTTCTTCACTGCTAGATGTATCCATGTCACTGGATGCCTTTTCATGTTGTTGCTTCTCTTCTTTGGCCTCCTCATATTCAAGAAGTACATGCCATATTTCATGACCGTTGTCCTCATTATTTATTTCTGCCTGCTCATGGAAAATTACATCTCTACTTGCAAACACTTTGTGAGTAGATGGATCAAACAATTTATATGCTTTAAATTCTAAACAGTACCCTATAAAAATACATTTGATATCTTTAGCGTCAAGTTTCTTCATGTTCTCCTTTGGAATATGTGAAAAATCCTTACACCCAAATATCCTCAAATTATTACTCTTGGTTTGGAATCATACAAGGCTTCAAAAGGAGTTTTATGATCAAGACACCTTGTTGGACTTCTATTCTTTAAGTAAACAACAATGCTAATGACATCAACTCAAAAAACATTTGAGAGATTCTTACCTTTCATCATACTTCATGCACACTCCACCAGAGTTCTGTTTTTCCTTTTTGCAACTCTGTTTTGTTGTGGAGTGTGGGGTAATGTAAATTATTGTACTATTCCATGATATTTGCAATACTTGATGAAGTTCCCCAATCTATACTCTCCCCCTTGATCTGAGAAAAGTATTTTGATGGGTTTTCCTGTTTGCTTCTCCACCATGTTTTTAAATTCATTGAAGTATTCAAAAGCATCACTATTTTTCCTAAGGAAATAAACCCATGTGTTTCTTGTTCAGTCATCCATAAACAATAAAAAATAATAAGCACCTCCTAGCGACCTTGTCTGCATTGGTCAACAAACATCAGTGTGCACAATTTCTAATAGATCTCTTTTTATCCTATCAGGTTTGGAGGGGAATTCATATCTCTGAATCTTTCCTAATGCACAACCTTCATAAGAAGCATACTCATTCTTCAACATAGGGAGACCTTCAACTATACTTTGTTTTTGTAATAACAACAAATCATGATAATTAATGTGACCATACCTTTGGTTCCAAAGATTTTCTGTAGGCATGCTATAGCAAGAAAATCCCCTACGAACTACACTAGGGTTCCAAAGTGCAGGCAAAGTTAACTGTCTAAAGTCTCCTTCTTTTAACAACTATCCTGACAGTACCCCACAATCATATATAAAATACAAAGTATAGGGATCCGGTAGGCTTACCTTAAACTCCGCGTCCGGTGTCGATCCCTTTGTGCTCTATTGTTTCTCGATTGCAGATCCCCTCCCAAGGCTAACCTGCATTCACCAAAAGACAAACAAGAAACTAAAATAATGCATTTTATAGATTGCTTAGTGGGCTAGATATCATAACAAAATATAAATAAATCATAAAGATTGAAGACATCATTTGGCGGGATGGAAAATGTACTTCTTTATATTAATCTCACAAAGTCACTTACAATATGAGACTGGCAACTGCTCCTCGAACTTGGTCCTGGGCTCCTCTTCACCAAGCTCCAACTGCTTCCAGGTATTCTTCTCCTCTTCATTTCTCTCTAGGGAAATGACAAGGGTTTGCAATGGAGGAAAAAGGGCTAAAATAAGGAATTCTGGCTCAAACTCACAATGTAGCTGCAAATTATAGGGGCAAGGGGGAATACTGAAATGGTCAGAGTTTATTTTCTCTCATGATTCTTGTAGGAATGGGACCCCAACACCTTCTTTTATATGCCAAAAAGATAGTTATTCGGTTGGGTGACCAACTATGGGCGGTCAATTGGTTAAGAAACTACCCAAAAGCCCGTATCTCCTTGCAACTTTTATTTTTTGAAACATTTTTGAAACATTTTGTGGGTATACATTTTTTGAAACATTTTGTGGGTATACATGGGTACGTACACGAGCTGTATAGGTGCAGCAAGCGTGTGTATGTGGGAAGTAATGGTGCAGGGTGCATACATCTTCAAAAATATGGTTTTTTAGAAGAGTTATTCAGTGATGGCTTTGGAAAAAATAGGAAGTAAGAAGGCCTGATGCCAGGTATGCATGTAAGGTGAAATTTAGGGTTATAACAAATGCACCCTAATGTGTTAGGTCAGAATAGAATATGATGGCCAAAATACATTACAAATATTCACCAACGTACGAAGCGAGTGAGCCAAGGGACCAGAGTTCGGGAGGTGCCATCTGCAAAATAATAATTGTCTCACCGAGGTGGGCATACCCATGCTCGGGATGAAATAAAATCATGGTTGCCAATCAAATACACTGTAGATCCATGTCATATAACTATACAAAGTGTAGTCGCGAGCAATACACAGCGGATCTACATCTCAAAATCAAAAGATATACATGTCAAGTATCCATCTTCAAGAAGCTAAAGACGTCTGATGGATAGAGATGAGGCCTTTAGAGCTCGAGAAACAACTTCAAGATCTTTGAAAATTTGGTAGGTGTGTAATATGAGTGTACTAATTCACTACCGAGAGGTCTTCGATGGCTCGTCGGGAACAGACAAGAGGATCTTTGTGATCAGGCAGAGAACTTCATTGATTTCAAACAAGTAATTGATTGGACTTTCGGGATGGCCGGGCATGAGGAAAAGAGAAAAACTACAGAGGGGCTGACTCAAGTTGGGTAAAACTTCCCTTGGACAATAGCACGATGAATGATGAGAATCAAGAAGCATGGCATTGACATAAGTTCACGATGCAAGAGGCAAAACAAACTCTCCATATGTTTGGAAGAATAACCAAACGGAGGAGGACACGGCTCTATGTAGCGAGAAAAACTTCCTAAGGTCATATTAAATCTTAGAGTTTGACAAACAAACGGAAGGATGTGCTTCGTCCAAGGGCGACTCATTGTGCTTCCAACAAAAAGAAAATACTTTTCCCTTCCTTTTTTGGGGGTATATTTGATTTTTTTTTTTTTTTCTTTTTTAATAATTATGGAATAGCTTGAAAAAGAATAAAAGAATGTTATGTTACAAAGGAGGAACAAGTGTCGCAAAGCATACTAGTTCCAAGTGCAAGGAACACATTGATTCTCAGAGAAAGGAGACATGTGCAAGGAAAGGACACGTGAAAATTCCTCCAAGGGTCAAGGTGTCAAGACGCAGAGGCAAAGTGCTACAAGGCTTGCATATAAGGCATGCTTCAGATGGTTCAGTTTAGAGCAACATGGAGTCGGCATTAGGCCAAAGATGCAGGAATGCAAATGCAATTAATAAGACATAATGATAATGTCCTTCGATGTAATTTTAACGAGCCCAGAGAAGGTAAGCTCGGTGGTTTTTCATTTTTAGAGAGTCTGAAAAAGCGTAAAAAAAATACTCCATTGGGGTACCTTTATCGAAGGTAGTCTAGTCGATTAAAAAAAGGGGTAAACTAGCACCGAAAAGACATCTATTCAAAACCATCTTAACGAGTGTGACAAAGACAATATCACTCAGCAATCGTTTCAATTTTAAGGAGTCTGAAAAGAGATTAACTCTGGACTCGCTGTCTTTTTCTAGATTTAGTCTCCCTAGCCCGAAAAAGTGAAATTTTCTGAGGAGAACTCTCATGGTGAGATGAATATCCCAAAGCGTACCTTTTTCCTCCTTAATCTACAGGCCGGAAAAGGGGTAAAATCATGCCAGTAGATGTTTTTCTGAACCAATTATCGAGTGTGAAATAACAAGTTCACTTGGCGATCTTTTCACTTTTAAGGAGTTTGAAAAGAGATTAACTATGGACTCCATAGGGGATGTTCTTCTAGACCAATTTAACGGGTGTGAAGAAACAAGATCACTTGGCGATATTTTCATTTTCAGGGAGTCTGAAAAGAGATTAAATATGGACTCCGTAGGGGATGTTCTTCTGGACCAATTTAACGAGTGTGAAGAAACAAGATCACTCGACGATCTTTTCATTTTTAGGGAGTCTGAAAAGAGCTTAACTATGGACTCTGTGGGGGTTCCTTTTTCGTAAATTTAGTCCCTCAGGCCCGAAAAAGGGTTAAAATTATACCTAAGAATACTCTTCTAGCGAACCGAAGCTCCTAGAGTATACCTTTGTTTGTACAAATGATCGTCTGGACCGAAAAAGGGGTAAACTACCGTCGGACAGACGTGCCTTCAAGTTTCAGTTTGGTGAGTGTGAAGGGAAACAAGATCGCTCGACAATATTTTCATTTTTAAAGAGTTTAAAAAGGGCTTAAAGAAGACTCTAGGCAGCTACAACTCATGTATGAAATTGGTTCAGGTAGAGCCCACTGCTAGGCTCAGAACAACAGTCTCTTTGATAGTCAACTTGGAAAGTCTCCCAAAAGGGAAGAAAGCACAAACCACGGTGTAATTCCTCTCGTGGTATAGAAATTGTAGTCATGGCTTCAAGGATAGCCTCATTTGAAGGCAATTCAAAATCTGAGAAATCACGCAAATGAGGGTCGACAGTGCCAAAGGGTGAAGTAAACTGACCATATTCCATATGACGATGGGGACTCTGGGTAGGACTGGAAGAGTCTATCAACGAAGAATCACAAGCACGAGGGCTTGAGGATCTAAAAACAACAAGATCAGACTCAGAAGGAGACTCAAGATCACTTGGACCAAGAGGGGGAAGCAAGGGATCCCATGCCCCCATTGGATAAACCAATGGATCAATTGTTGAGACCAAGTTCCAAGAAGGAAAACATGATTGTACAAGTTCCTGCTCAGAAGAAATTGAACATCGAGGATAAGACACCACATAATTAACCCATGGTGGGGTAGAGCCTACACGAAGACTAGGAACATATAAAGGGGCAGCTTGAACTAACATTGAATTAGGATGGTGATTATCAGATGCCAGTTGGTCGATAGTGACAATGTTTCCATTGTGAGGGAAATGCATCACCCGGAAGAGCGTAGACACCACAACGTTCATAGCATATACATAATCATGCTCGAGAATCATATTGAAATCTAACGGGCCTTGCACCACTATAACATTGACAAGGACAATCTTCCCATCTAATGAAATAGGTAACTGAGGAAGAACCCCCAAATATTCACAAGGACATCTGTCAAAATCCAACACTCATGCGAAGCAGACACAAGCTCGAGAGATCCCAAGACTTTCCAAACCGAGGAGGATAAAATACTTGCAGAGGCTCCTTCATCCACAATACATCAATAAATGTTTGTTGAATTAACTTCAACCCTTATTTGAAAGGGTGCAGAATAAGGAAGATGAGCCTCAACAAGATCATTCCAATCAAATGAAACCACCCTAGGGTTTGGAGGGGGTGTGCTCAGAATGAGCAGAATGCCCCCTTGTTCTAAAAGTACTGAACTAGAAATGCTAAAAACATAGTCAGTGGACACATCACTCTTAGGGAGAAGAGTGAGATCAGTCGAATATTGTAACGACGTGACGACTTTGGTAGACTTGACACTCTCCAAGAGAAGAGTGGGATCACCCAAAGACTGCATCAGTGTGACCACTTTCTCAACCAATGGTTGAATAGGCTGTAAGACTACATGGTCTAAAGGAACCTCACCCCCCAAACGAGGAGTGGGATCAGCCGATGACTGCATCAGCAAGACCACTTTCTCAACCAATGGTTGAATAGGTTGAGAGACTACATGGTCTAAACGCACCTCACCCCCCAAAAGAGGAGTGGGATCAACCAATGACTACATCGGCATGACCACTTTCCAAACCAATGGCTGAATAAACTGTGAGGAAACCTCAGAAGACTCAGAATCAGAAGAGGTTGCAGATAGGGACCACAATCTTCGTACCTATAGAAGGCTACGGAAAAAATGAGTAAGGTGATCTCCCTTGCAAATATTACAAGGGAAATTAGGCTTACGACCTATCTGTCTAGGTTTCTCAATAGAATCAATGCCCCCAACATGACTAGCAGTGGATGGTTGCTTGTCCCCAACATGACTAGCAGAGGTTGTTGACATGTCACTAACATGACTTGTAGAGGTTGGTGATTGGTCGATAACATGACTCAAAGAGGCTATAGACCTATTTCCACTATGAATAGAAGTGACTGAACATTTTCCCTTGGCATGACTAGAAGAGGATGGGTGCTTGCCCCCATCCTGACTTGCGGAGGCTGGGTGCTTGCCCCCAACCTGACTTGTAGAGGTTGGGTGTTTGCCCCTAGCCTAACTTGCAGAGGCTGGGTGTTGGTATTCAACATGACTTGCAGAGGTTCGTGATTTCTTCTTCCTATTCTTCCTCTTTCTACTTCATTTAGACTTCTGGTTACTAGTAACTATACTTTCACCAGAGGCGAGAGAAGGAGGAGGAGAAGAATTTGTTGACAAAGGAACATCAACAGGATACGCATGACATAAAGTGCTTAACTAAGAAGCATAAAGAGCATTTGGGACATTTGGAATGGTACTCAACCAAACCAGTAATCCCACATTCAACCCAAGAATGTACAAAGTGGCCATTAAAGGGACACCAATGTTTCCATAGAAAGAAAAAGCACAAGAATCCCCTTGCGAAGGGGTTCCTTAGTTGGTATTGTTATCCCCGATATCTAGGGATAACTAGGAGATCATGTCTCGAGGCCCACATGGTCCTAGACATGGATTACCGAGAGCGAGATTGACTTGAGCATGGCCCTGGAGGGCCCATCTTTCTTCTTCTCAGCTAGATTTGTCCTGTCAGCAGTAGCAGCATCCATCACCATCGACTT
>SNQJ01S0264719.1:0-11764 GCA_010110895.2 Picea sitchensis
TAGATCTTCTCAATGAACTGGGTGTCTTTGTCAGCTTCAGTTGGAGCAGGGGATGATTCGGTCAAGGTGACCTTAAGGGGAAGTGCAACATCTATGGGACCCAATGGTTGGAATTCCAACCCCACCTGAAAGGGGATGTGGCTAGCTGAGCTATGCAGGGCTCGGTTGTAGCTATGTTGGACATAGGGAAGTCTCTCATCCCATGTGCGAGGGTGATTTTAATTATATATGCAAAGGATATGCACAATCATTCGATTTACGACCTCGGTTTGGCCATCTGTCTGGGGGTGGAAGGCTGTGGATTTGGTGAGCTTGGTGTCTAGCAGTGACCAGAGGCTCGACCAGAATGTGCTGAGAAATCGACTGTCCCTATCTGAGACAATGGGTTTTAGGATTCCAAAATGTACCCAGACTCATTCAAAGAAGATCTTGGTAGTGGCCTCTGCGGTGATGTTCTTCTTGCAGGTGACCAAAATCGCCATCTTAGAAAAATGATGAATAGCCACAAAAACACATTCATTTCTCCGCTTGGTGGATGGGAGGCCCGACATGTAGTCCATTGAGATGGATTCCCATGGACTTTCAAGAGTAGGAAGAGGGGTGTATAGGCCCTGTTTCTTAGTGGTTGGTTTGGAAATAGCGTAGGCAGTGCGGGACATGATATACTTGTTGATCTCTTGTAGAAGTTTCAGCTATTAGAAATGTTTTTGTAGCATCGCCACTATTTTTTTGATGCCGAAGTGTCCTGCCACCTGATTGTAGTGGGCTTCCTAGATCATCTTCACTCGCTCTCTTGATGGAACACAGATATGGCCCAGACGACACAACAACCCATCCTAAAGATGGAAATTATCGACAACTGCATTTGTACCCAACATTTGGTAGGTGGTGGCAAATTCTGGGTCTGTCTCATAGAGTTGGGGCCATCCATAGGTCTCATGGCCACAAGATTCTAGCACTGTGCTGAGTGTCGTGACTGGTGGTCTATTGAGGCAACCAACGATGCAATTGGTGCTTCATGTTTTATACTTGATGTTGAGGTGGAATTGCTGCAAGTATTTTGACCACTTTTGATGGCGGTCATTCTGCAATTTTCCTTGTGTCTGCATGAACTATAGTGGCTTATGATCAATGTGGATGACTGTATCCTTCCCAAGAATGTAATGTATCCACTAGCCGTAGGATTGCAAAATGGATTACATTTCTTTGTCATAAGTAGGGTACTTACAGACAACATCTGATAATGTCTCACTATGATAGGCCACGGGGTGGTCATACTGAGTGAGAATGACGCCCACAACATAGTCTGAAGCATCTGTCTCGATCTCAAAGGGATGATGTAGGTCTGGTAGTGAAAGTACTGGGACTGAGCACAAGCACTGCTTCAAATCATCGAATGCTTGTTGTTGGGACTGGCCCCATGCAAATTTCACCCTACCACCACCCCTGGTTATTTGGTTGAGGGCCCATACAATATGGGAGAATCCCAACACGAACCTGCGATAGAAATTGGCAAGGCCCAAGAAGCTCCGAAGCTCAGTGAGTGTGATTGGGGCTGGCCAGTCATGGATGACTTGGATCTTGGCTAGATCCAGATGTACGCCATGATGATCAACGATGTAGCCTAGGTAATGGACCTTGTCGATGCCGAAGGAGAAATTTTCCAAGGTTGCATATAGCTTGTGCTTCCGCAGGGTGTGCAGAACCTGCTAAATATGCTGCAAGTGTTTGATCCAAGTCTTGTTGTAAATGAGAATGTCATCCAGATACACCACTACAAAATTATTGGTGAATGGTCACAGGATATCATCCATCATCCTCATGAAAGTGGTTAGAGAATTTGTCAAACCAAAGGGCATAACCAACCATTCAAAAAGCCCTTCCTTTGACTTGAAGGCAATCTTCCATACATCTGTTTGTTCTATCGGGACTTGGTGGTAGCCAGACTTCAGATCAATCTTACTGAAGTATTTGGCCCCTGTGAGTTGATCAAGGAGGTCATCGATTCGGGGAAAAAGGTATTAGTTTCTGACTGTGACTTTATTCAGAGCCCGATAATCAATGCAGAGTCACCAGGTTCCATCTTTCTTTTGTACCAGCATGATTGGGCTCCAACAAGGTGATGAGCTGGGACAGATGTGCCCCTTTTGGAGCAGTTATTGGATCTATCGCTTGATCTCCTCATTCTCTAACAGAGAGCGATGATAGACTGTCCCATTGGGCAGCGGTGTTTCGGGGGTCAGATCGATGGGGTGCTTGACCTGGAAGTGTAGAGGTACCCCAGTAGGTGAGGAGAAGATATCCAAGTATTCTTCCACGACCTTATCTACTTGCTTCTACTGTGTGGGTAGGTCAGCTGCATAGACCCTAGATGTGGCTATGACCTTTTGCTTATTCTAAGAGTGAATCACGAAAAAGGAAAACTTCCTCGTCTGAGAGATGACCTTCCTACATTGCTTGGCAGAGATCAAGGAAATAACACTAGGTGGGACTGCCTCGGGCATCCTATACAATTTCTTGTTCAAAGTAATAATAACACTACGAGGCCTAGACTCATATACAACACGATGTTTCCATAAATAAGGTTGGCCCAAAATAACATCACAAACTTCGAGAGGAGAAACATCACACACTACTTCGTCTTTGAAGGGCTTGATGTCGTACGAAAATTGACACTATTGGCTGACGCAGAGATCGCTTCCTTGGTGGAGCCATCCAATGGTGTAGGGTTGTGGGTGCGACGTTGTCGGCAGGGCTAGCCGCTTGATGACCTTTGCTGAGATGAGGTTATTCTAGCTACCACTATCAATGATGAAGTGCAACGAGGTGCCTTTTACCCACATATGTGAATGGAAGAGGCACTTTCCTTCTTCTGGCTCATCTGGTTCACTAGGATGGAGCTTGGTGGTAGCAACGATGGCACTGATTTTCATGTCAATAATTCGTCTTCCCCTTTCTAGATCTAGCTTAGAGTCAGAACCTGCATCTGATTCAGATGCTTTTACTTCAGCCACTAGTGACTACTTTGAGTGGAAGTCAGCAATGTTATGCCAAGGGCTCTTATGGAAGTCACACCACTTCCTAGTATATTTATTTGTCTTTCCAGTGTCCTTCTTTTCTTGCAGATTGGACTGGTTGTCCTAATACTGTCCATATTGTCTCTGTTCTTTGTTTTTTGGGTTGGGGACGCCCTTTCCTGGATTTTGTTGTGAGGGGTTCCTAGGCCCAAATTACAGCGTCTTTTGTTTGAGCTTCTGCTCGATTTTGACGGCGTATCGGTAGGCCACGCCCAAGGATGTGATGTCGAGAAATTCCATTTGGTATGGATGTATCTATGTAGAGAACCGAGATACTTGAGCACCATATGTCGCTCTGAGTCTTTGATACCTATCTTGGTGCACAAGGTATGTAAGATATTTTTGAAATCTGGCACTGCTTGGTCTTAGGGATGATTTTAGGGGCTAAATTTCGCTCATGGGCTAATATTCCATGGCTTTTCCAAAAATGAGATTCGTTATTTTAAAAATGATTCGCCCAAATTATATAGGATAAAAAAAATTTACCTTAAAAATCGCCAAAATTTTATATAAACTATATAAAATCCTTAGAAATTTGAATATTTTTACAAAAATATCGCCAGTCATTTATAGTTGGCATATGAAGGATTAGTAAGATTCGCCAAGGTTTCTATATTTTAAAATAAATTTCCATCCTTAAAATCATCCCTACTTGGTCTCTTTCTTGCCGCAGTGTGGTCCATTTGGTATACAAGACGTCATAACTTCTGACAGGGTAGTATTGTTCCTTAATAGCATACCTAAAGGATTCCTAGGTGGTCCTGACTATAAATAATGAGTGTTTCTCTGTTTCCTTTTGCTCACAGAAAGTTTCCCACCAATCTTTGACACGGGGAACAACTTTGAGGAGTGCAAAAGTAATATTTTCTCTATTCGAAAAGTTATGGACAAAACAATACTATTCTAGTAGATTCAACCACTTGTCTACAACATCTGCATCTATCTGACCTTCAAATATATGAATATTGAAGTTTATTTGTACCTTGAAGGGGGCGGCGCCTCCACTTGAAGAAGATGCATCGCTTGTTGGTAGTCACCAAAGGATTTGCGTGAAACTATCCATCATCTCGTTCCTTTGTTGCATGAGGGCTTCCTCAATCAACAGCTTGAAAGGATCTCATGTCCCATCATCTTTATTTTCTCCTACCATGAGAGGTTACTTGGGCATGTGAGAGATTTTGTCCTCAAGAGAAACAAGCTTGAGACCCAACTCTTTATACTCCGACCTCATTGGGGACATGCATTAAGACGAGAAGGAGCAGACTGCTCTGATACCACTGATCCAGATTTTATGAGAAGAACAAAATGACTACAGATTATTAACAGTTGCTTAATACAAAATAACAGAGATACAATAAAACTGGTTTTCTATTCAATAAGGAAATAAGATGAAACTGTAAAATGTAGTGGAAACAAGCTAGCTCGAATGGTGGCGGCTTATCTCTGAGAAGAGATGTGACGGTTGTGCTCATTCGCCAGAAGATGATTACAATGAGGGTATGAAGGACTTTTTACAATAAAATGGAATGCCAAAAACCATAGACATCCAAAAACCTAACCCTAGGAGATGAAGCGCCAAAAGTCATGTGGGCCCCGTTTGGGTAAGTTAGTACATCAACTTCCCGAGGTCGTAAATTTTGCATACGATCTCTGTTTTAGGCGTATGATAGCCAGTTGGAAAGGTATCGTCGATGCGATTGGGGGAAATATTGAAGTAACTTTCATATTGCTCACGGTTTTCCCAAAAAACATCATTTAGGGCCTTAAATGGCTCTGGAAGTGAAAACCTGCTAAAAATAGTAAATTACCAAAATTGCTAGAAAACTGTTTTGAGCCAGTTGGAAAAGGTGGGTGGCCACCGATATCCACCTGCATCACTAACACCCATTTAAAGCATCCAAAGTGGCTCAATGTTTCATGGACAATATCTTCAAACTCCATGGAATGCCCCAATATATTGTCTCTAACCATGATCCAAATTTAACAAGAAACTTATGGCAAGAATTAATTAGGGTTCATGGCACCCAATTGCATCTTAACACTACCTATCATCCCCATAATGATGGTCAAACCGAAGCTGTCAACAAGTGCTTGGAAGCATATTTGTGGTGCTTCACATCTGAAAGACAATATCAATGGGTTCAATGGTTTCCATTGGTTGAATGGTGGTACAATACATATTACCATGGTGATACTCGCATGGATCCCTTTGAAACTACGTCAATGGTCAAAATCCACCCTCTGTATTATCTTATTTCCTAGTGTCTCCAAGGTCCAAGATGTGGAAAAAACCCTTATAGTATGAGATGACATTCTACGCACCCTCAAAGAGAATTTGATCATGGATCAAAATCGAATGAAGCAACAAGTTGATCAGTGTTGTTTTGAACACCATTTTGTTGAAGGGGATCAAGTGTTTCTTCATATAAAACCATATAATCAAACTTCCCTCAAAGTAGATCACTGCCAGAGACTTTCTCCAATGTTTTATGGTCGTTATACAATCTTCGAGCATGTTGGGTCTATGATTTATAGATTATCCCTTCCCAGACACTCTAAGATCCATCTAGTTTTTCATGTTTCTTCCTTAAATAAAGTAATTGGAACCAAGTGTTAGATTCAAACTAGTCTCCCTAAATTGGATGAAGAAGGTTCCATTTGGTTGCAGCCACAAACAATCATGGCCCAATGTGAGCGTCGTCTTTGGTAGCGAAAAATTCAATAAGTATTAATACAGTTGAAGGATACACAACCCTATGATGCCACATGGGAGTCGACCACGAAGCAATTCCCACATCTTAAGCCTCGAGGAAAAAAAAATTCTTTAAGAGGGAGGGCATGTTAGGGTCCTAACCTCCCTGACCCCTCAAGTAGACAAAATAATATATTTTTATATGTAATAAAGGTCATCATTGGTAAACAAGGCCTATGTAATAATGTTAACACATCTACTATAAGAAGGCTTACAAGGCTCCTCCTCTAGAAACTTCTTCCTCTAAAATGTTATCAAGAAGATATAAATAGTATATATAGGGGTAGAAAGCATGGGAAATATTATCTTGTTGAATCATTTGTACTCGATCTCTACTCTATTGGAGTTTCCCCCCCTCAAAAAGGCAAGTGAACATTGTTCTTAGGATAATAAAGGTATCATCTTTTGGATCTATATTGTCATTTTGCTTACTGTTTCATCTTTTTTGGCTAACTATTTTGATAATAATTATGCTACTACTCTACATATCCCCTTCTGGTACATTACAACACGTGAAGATCAAGTAAACTCTAATTTGTAAGCCATACTTCCAATTCCCTACAACACCTTATAGGGACAATGACACTTGGGTGATAATTTATTGTCCTTGTTTTGTTGCTTGAGGGACATCTATTTGTATGGTTGTAGCCTTGAAAATACAAAATCCCCTACTTCAAATTCCATTTCGCTATAATGTTGACCTGCTTGTTGTTTCATACTATTTTGTGTTATAACCAAGTTGTCCTTCAATAGTTTGAGAAACTCTTGTTGTTGCTCTATGTGGTCCTCCACTTATTGAACCTTCCCTTTCCCTCTCAAGGGTGATGTGATTGATGGAGGATGATATCCATAAAGTTCCATAAATGGGGGCATTTTTATGAAGTATGGAAGGATGTGTTGTACCACCATTTTTCCAAGAGAAACCACTTGACCCATTGTATATGTTTATCATATGCAAAGAAACAAACAAACTTGGTTTAAAAGGATGAGAAAGAGAGAAAAAATTGGCATACTTTGTGAGTTGATCCACTACTACCATGATGACATTCTTTCCTTCGAACTTGGGTAGACCGATAATAAAATCAACTGAAACCTCTTCCCAAAATTTACTTGGTATTACCAATGGTTGTATGATACCTGTGGTCTTGATTTTCTCTCCCTTATTTTGTTGGAAAACCACATAGTCAACCACAAAATTTTGAACTTCAACTTTAATAACTTCTTGGAAAATATCATTCTCGATGCTTTCGTAAGTACTAAGTTTTCAAGAACTATGAATGACCTCCTATAGGAGAAGTGTACAATTCCAAAAGGATATTCTATTTGAGTTAGGAATTCTTACATACATATAGGTGATAAACATACCACAGTAAATCATTCTTCCACACAAATTTATCTAATGCTCTTGGGTCATCTTCTAGTTGTTGAATGATCTTTCATACCTTCTAATATTTCTTCCATTCTATACTTGCTTCTTCTACTCAATTATATTGTGAACTAGAAATAACATACAGTAAACCCTCTGTGTCTTCTTCTTTCCTTGAAAGTGTATCTTCCACCATATATATATATACTTTAAAGTCATAACTAGCATCTTTGTAACCCATTTTTGTTGCTCTTATTAAGAAAATTGTTGTTCCAAGAAGTATTTCAAAATATCATGACTTATTTTTACCTTGAAGTGTCTTCCTATTAGGTAAGGACACCATTTGTTAACTACATGTAATATGACCAAAATTTCCTTTTCATAAATGGGTTTGAGTACAAGTTATTTCCTATAAATTGGCTAATTTCAAAGGAAAAGGATCATCCTTCTTGCATTAAAAATGAAACCAATGCCATGCCCCGAGGCATCACACTCCAAAATAATTTTATTTTTTTTAAATCAAGTGTGGCTAGGACAGGTGTTGTACACATAGCCTCCTTAAGTTTTTCAAAATATTCGGTTTCTTCTTTAGTCCAAAAAAAATCCTCCTTTTTAATAACGTCATTAGAGGTGCTACCATTTAACCATAATTCTTGATAAACTTGTGGTAATAGCTCGTCAAACCTAACAATACTCTAAGATTCTTCAAGGTTTTTGGAGTTATCCATTCAATCATAGCGTTAAACTCTTTAGGGTCTACTTTGACACCTCCATGAGATACAATATGATCCAAATATACCACTTCTTGAACGCCAAAGGAACACTTAGAAAGCTTTGGATATAGTTTTTTCTCTTCCAATTTAATTTTAAAACCATGTCAACATGTTGTACATTCTCTTACCAAGATTTTGTTTAGATTAGTATATCATCAAAATATACTAACACAATTTTTTTGAGGAAGGGTTTGAAAATAGAGTTCATCAAACTTTGAAATGCTGAAGGTGCATTAGTAAGGCCAAATGGCATCACCAAAAACTCATAATGGCCTTCATGTGTTCTAAAGGCTATTTTAAGGATGTGTTCTTGCCTCATTCTAATTTTATGATATCTAGAATGGAGATCCAACTTAATAAAGAAAATTGATCCTTGCAATTCATCAATCATAGGAATTTAGGAAACTTATATTTAATGGTCGTTTTGTTGAGCTTTCTATAATTTGGACACATACAACATGAACCTTTTTTTTTTTGAACCATCACCATTGGTGAAAAGAAAGCACTTTAGCTAGGTTAATTGATTCTAGCCTCTAACATTTCTTTAATCATATGCTCAATCTCACTCTTTTGTGCATATGGGTACCTGTAAGGCCTAATGTTAGGTGGTACACTTCCCGATTTAAAATGGATAGTATGGTCATGATTTCAAGTAGGTGAAAGACCCTTAGGCATATCTCAAAATACATTGGAATGATTGTTGATAACATTTTGGAGATCCATTGGAGTAGAGGGTCTTTATGTTTGAACATCTGGTGAGAACAATTGTACAATTACACCATGGTGTCCATTTTTGAGTATTTTTTCCATGTTATTAGGAATTAGTATTTAAAGGGGTTCCCTTGGATACCTATGAGTTCAATGTCCTTTCCTTTTTAGGAAATCTCATGAAAATTTTACAAAACTTTAGAGCCATTGTTCCAAATGATCTTAACCATTGGACCCCTAATACAACATCAACATTTGTTGAAATCTTACTTGATACCTATTCAAGAAAGAATATAGAATATCATACATCTTAGATCGATGGTTGTCCTTACGTATCCTCACCTTTGCAACCCTATTTTTTAATTAATACACAGAGGAAAGTGTGCATGCTTAGGAATGCATGTACATTCTTAGAACATGTTCATTTTTAAAAGAACACATGCGTTCTTAAAAATATAACTTGGCATGCTAGGTGGTAGCATGTGCAATGCTTAGGAGGGTGCAAAAGCTATAGTAAAAGGAACTCTTTTGTGTTCATAAAAGCACACACCCTTTTCTTTTCCAATAACTTTGACAACGTATAATCCACCATATAGGTTTCCACCGAGCAAACCAAGTCATAAATTTAAGAATGCATGCACACTTTTAAAGATGTGTGCATTCCTATGTGAGCATGTTCCTGGGCACACCATTGCAACTTTTCTGACACCAACTTCTTGCAATTTACCTTTAGTAGTGGGAAATCTCAAATTTAGGTTTTGGTTTGAATCAAGGTGTTAGAAAAGTTATTTTCTCAAGATTGCATCTTCTAGATACCTATAATCATTAGTTACATGGGACCATTAGAGTGAATGCAGATATTTCTTGGTCAAATAGAGAAAATTGATGGATGCATTAATCTTCATAAAATGACATTACAAATAAATTTTATTACTTTATAATACAACAATGTCTAAATGTTTCTCTTTTTGTTAAAGTTTACAGATCTCTCTTTGCAAAGAAAATGATAAAAAAATGTTATTTCTATTGAGATACCTAAGTAATGGAAGAGTAATTTTCAATTTTTTTTTAAAATCATTTGTAGACAGTTTGCCATATTCCCTGGTGAAAGTCTCTCTAGTGAAATTCTATCCCTTTGGTAAAGGGAACTTCTAGACATCTAGAGTAAAACCTATTTTTCAACAATAATTTGAACTCCTCCCATAAAACAAGTTACAAGTTACATTTTTTTTTTTCATTTAAAGGCTTGCATGTATCTTTCCCACAACACTAATGCATGGTCTATTATATCTGGCATTTCAAAATATATGTATTACTCCATTTTGTGTACCCTTGAATACTGAAGTAGACCTCTCATTGTTTTAACTAGTTATCAAGCCTTTCAACGTCGACTTTCCCATCACAAGAAAGATATAAATCTTATTTTTGATATTTAATTGAGCGATAAAAGATATAGAATATAAAAACTAGAATTAAATGGCATTTCAGTTTTTTTACCTCATGATTAGGATCTTGTTCTTCATTCTTAGAATTCAATGAAATTCTTCATTTTCTTCCATCATATTAATGTGACCTGCCATAATATTTACTAATATGAAAAATCTATGCTCGAAATGAGTCAACTCGACCTATAGGTCATCCTTGTATATCTCTTCATGAAGGAATCCTTCCATATTTTGTCATCTTCTCCTTCCCAACCCTCAATATCATGGCTCTTGGTTCCTTTTATATTGTCCTCCTTCCTAAGTAGCGTGGATCTAATACTGACTTGATCTGAAATTTGTACATCCATTTTAGAGGAGGAGGGAGTAATTCAAAAATTAAAATCAGTAAAACGAACGAGGAGCATATTTGATCACTTGGAATCAAAGGGTGTTTTTTCAAAATATTAATATATTGAGTAGGAAATGAGGTCACTATGAAAAGTATCTACATAGGTCTCATGCCACCACTAGAGAACACATTTTTCTCACCAATCAAGTCACCAGTTCAACCTATTGATAATATTTTGTATACCTCTTCTCATATTTTCAACCATAACTCAATGTGTGGCACAAAAATTTCAACAAGTTCATGTGGGATCTATGATATTATGCCATCATTTTAAAGGGTGACACTCCTTATGGAGTTTAAACCCCTATAATATTGTAGTAGGCATGGAATATCCAATTAATATGTATATATAATTTATAGGCAGACAACCAAACCAAAAGAAATTAAAAATTGCAATGATATTCAATATTATGACTATCAATCTACATGTCTCAATGTGTAGCCCATCCACATGAAAAATGCATGCACCATGATATCCAACAATACCATATGCTTCCAATAATACATCATAAGATATATCAATACAACTTCAAAAAGTACCAGCCATGTACTCCAAAAGATCAACATCAAACCATACTCATGGGTTAATTCCATGCACCCAAGATTTATTTTATATCATAACCTTGAGTGATCTAACTTAGAACCATGAAAACCTGCAACAAACAGTGTCAGAACCTACAATAAACAATGTCAGACTCTGCAGTACAGAGTTATACCATCACATCAAACTCCAAGCCATGTGCATTACCTTTTTCCCAAGGCTTTACAACAAACACGCGGTCTGCTGCACAAATGAGTGCATGTGTACCTGACCTATTTAAGGTCAGAACGCATGGATAGGCGATTATCACCACTGTTACCTGTGTGTGCCTTAGTAAATGTCACATTTGAACTTCCCTTTAATCTTTCATTCTGATCTGGCTGCTCTGTCTTCTTCACCCACTTTTGTAGATGACCCTTCTCTTCAGAACTTGAGCTCTGAGTATCCATCTTTTCAAAGATGTCTCCCTTTCTTACTTCATTTCCTTCTTCTAGCTATGCTATGTGAAGTCTTCATCATGGAATTTCTTCTTGTATTCCAACACTCCTGGGATTTGTGGCCAAATCCACTACAACTGTAGCATCTCATAGAGTTACAGTGAACATAAATATGTCCTATTTGATCACATCTCCAACACCTTGTGGTGTTATGGAATCTTCCATTATATCTTCTTTCATAAGATCTACATTCAAAAGCTTTGTGACCATATCCATT
>SNQJ01S0264720.1:0-12024 GCA_010110895.2 Picea sitchensis
AGTGGTTCAATACCAGGAAATTCAGGGTTATCCCGCAGACAAGGAGGTAAGTTCTTGACGAAATCATGAGGAGGTTTGCCACACAATCCCTCGGAGTAAGGATACTCTTCGGCGAGAAATCGTTCAATGTCTGAATCAGAGTCTTCACTGACCATGATAGGCCCTGATTTGGTAGGGGGCTTAGATTTATTCCTTGCCATGCAAGAGATCAATCTTTCATTTTTCTTGCCTCGAGTATTAGCACTAGTCTTTGCTCTAGTCTTTTGGGTTGTAGGTTTAGCAACTTCGGTCTGTTTTGGCACAGCCTTAGGCAAACTCGTAGGTGACTCGGGCTTAGGTCTAGGTAACAAAACATTATAAGGCACAGGGGCAGGTTTGCTCTCAGTCACCATGGGCTTATCTACCTGTGGAGGGTTAGACTCTCTAAAACCATTACGGCTGAGAAAATCATGCCAAGAATCACGACGTAACCCCAATTCGTAAACCAAAACCATTTTGATCAACCCAACATGGAAGAGGCTAGTGTCAGCCTGGCTATGTTTGTATTGTTTAGCCATTTTGAACAAACTTCGGTGCAGATAGTGAGGCATACTTAGTTCAAAACCCATGAAAACCATTAATAAACGCAGGTGGAATAAGAAAATAAACCCGTACCTGCCTTCACAAGTAATGAAATGCTTGATAATCATCAAGAGATCATACCAGCGGGGTTTCAACATCTTTGCAGGCAACCCTCTGTCGCATGAGTTCACTGTGTGAGATTGGAACAGTAATGTCCATGGGACATCATCTACCTTGCAAGTTTTCGACCATTTTTGTCCCTTGACAGGCAGGCTGGTTGCCAGGCTGAGAAATTGTTCAGTAATTTCAAGCTGGACATCTCCAACTTTGGCTCAGCAGCCATCGAACGATAACGCAAATTGTCGAGCCACAGTGAAGTCATAGCCATCAAACTTCCTTATGAAAGCGAGCCACCCGTGTTATTCCAGGTCGCTATATGCACCACTAAATGTCAACAGTGCTTGGCACCCGTTGGGCTCGGCCCTTACGACAGGAGCCATGGCTTCTGTACATGGTAGGGTTCAAACTGAATGAAACAATGCACAGAGTCGAAAAACGATAGGGTTTGACAGCTTCTATGCTCGAAGAGACCGGAATTAACTGCATGCGTGCGAAGGTGGTGGGATTACCACCGCCACGCATTGTATTAATGACTGAGTACAGTGTTATTAAAATTATAATCGTTTATACCATGCGTATCGGCCAGCAAATAGGTGTATAATCATATTAACGTGCCAGTCACCCGAAACAGAACCAACACCATACGTTATACTCATGTGCCAAGTGTACAGTTCAATCCAACACCATATCCAACATCCATCGTGTCAATCAATCGTTTTACACCAAGGTTAAATTTAATCGATGCCAATACATAGTTTGAAACTATGAATCATTCAATGTAATATCAACTTACCAAACAATATACCAAGCATCGATTTAAAATTAAAGTCCAATATGATTAATCCATGTGCCTTCAAACCATTGCTATTTCTTGAATTGACTTTATAAACTTACCAATGTATTCATTGCACATTCAAATGTTTTCATTCCAAAGTTTTTAGAACATTATGATCCAAAATTTCTCATATAATAACTGAGTGAAAAGCCCATAGCAATAAGAATCAAAGCAATAAGACCAAATCCATCATAACTTTTATAAGATCAGAATAAAACCAATAAATTTTCATGATCAAAGGCTTAGCAATCAAACATATCCAAATGCACAATCAAGGTAAGAGTATGCTCAAGGACATAAGTTCGAGAAAATCTTTAGCAGTCATGTGATAAACCAATGGTCAAGTGTCTTTTGGAGAAATCGATAAAAGACGACTACAGTCCAAACGATGAAAGAGGTATTTTCACACTTACAGTTGTGAAAATCAAATCGAGACCAAATTGCAATTGTCGCAAAAATGAAACAAATGTCTAGAAGCACAATGCGACGATGATTTTTCATTAACGAGACAAGGGGTGTAGGCAGCGTTTTTTTAAGAGCAATTAAAAAAAATGATTGGCTGCCAACACATACCTCGTCCTGAAGGTTGTTTTATGGAGGTCTCCATCCTTAATCCAGAATTGATGGTAGCCAGACCTTAGGTCGATCTTCGAGAAGATGGATGCACCTCCCAATTGTTCGAATAGGTTATCGATTCTTGGTAAGGGGTACTTGTTATTTATGGTTTCCTTATTGAGTTTTCTATAATCTATGCACAGCCGGAGTGTGCCATCTTTCTTTTTCACAAATAGGATGGGCGCTCCCCAAAGAGATACACTGGGTCGGATGTAGCCTTTGTACATCATCTCCTTTAGTTGTAGCTTGAGCTCAACCAGCTCTGACATGCTCATTCTATATAGCATTCTAGATGTTGGTACCATTCCCAGTGTAAGTTCTATCGAGAAGTCAATATCCCTTCTCGGAGGTAGACCTGGTACTTCTTCTAGGAATACATCCTTGTATTCTCTTAATATGGGGTGGTCCTCTAGGTTTGGTTTTTCATCCTCAACAGATTCCAATACTTGTATGGCATATAAGGAACACCCCTTTCTGCAATACTTTTTCATTTGAAGGGTTGATATTTTCCTCACTGAGATAGGCTTCTGAATCCCTTGGAGGGTTTCCTTCCTCCCTTCTTCATTTACACATTCTAAAGTTTTATGATAACATTCCAATTTAGTTTTGTAATAAGCTAACCAATCCATACCAATCAACAAGTCATAATATCCTAGGGGAAGTACTTTAAGGGTTGCTTAGGTGGGCAATCCACCCATGATGAATTGACAGGCTGGCATGACCTCTGCCACTTTTATTTGGTCCCAGTGGCTAATTGCACCAACCATGGTTTAACATGTCTAATTGGTTGCAGTTTACACTTATCAACAGTCTGAGGGACCAAATAACTCAAATTAGAACCTGGGTAACCTAAAATAGAAACTAGAAGGTCGACGATCATACCTTCCAGCTCCACAATTGAAGCTTGGTGGCCGGCTTGATTATTGTCCAAGGCTGCATAGATTTGTGGCATGCTCCTAGCCACATCATTGATGGTGGTCACTTCTTGTATGTTGTAGACTTTCTTATTGTTCTGTTGTTTTTGTGGGCAGACCCTCAATTTATGATCCTCTCCACAACCCCAACATTTTAAGGGTTCCTTCTTTAGGTTATCAGTCTTTCTTGGGGTTGTCTTAAAAGTTTTATTTCCGCTTTGAGAGGGGAAATTTTGTTGATATACACTTCTAGTAGGAAGGCTCCTTCTAGAATCTTTTCTATAGTTCCTGAATCTTGAGGATTTAAACCCCTTCTTATGGAATCCCGAACTACTCCCTTTATTCCATTCCTCGTGAGGTCTTGTCTTATTCCCAAACTATTCATAGTAATACCTCTCCTTCCGGATAGTTCCTTCTAAGGTCTTTGGTTTGTCGAACTCAATTATGTCATAGTAGATCTGAGGTAACCCACTAATGAACCGTTGAATTTTTACTTTTTAATCTTTTATGTAGGGTACATACCTCGGTAGTTCAAGGAATCTATTGACAAATTCATCTATGGTGATCTTCCCCAACCTGAGTTCATAGAATTCCTTAGTCTTCCCATCCATGTATATCTCTGCCAGATACTGCTTCCTGAAGTATTTCTCAAATTGTTTCCATGGTAGTTCCTTCTCATGGACTCCTTTCACGTTCCTAAGGTCTTCCCACCAAATGGAAGCCTTTCCATTCAGGTTAAATATGGCTATTTGAGCCTTCAAGTTTTCAAAGTAATCATGGACTCTGAAGTATTTCTTTAAACCAAGCAACCAAACTTCAGCCTCATCTCCCTTCCTAATCTCTCCATCGAAAGAGGGTGGTTTGTCTTTCTTGAATTCTTCAGGATCATGATTTTTGGAACACTTACTCTTCTTTCTTTTCCTTAGGGAATATGGGCTTGATATGCTACTAGAAGATCCTTCGTATTTTCCAGCTTCCTTTCCAAAGGACTCTACCGATGAGTGTCCCCTACCTCTAGATTGGGCCTTCTTCGAGGTGCTTCTCCCAATGTGGTCACTTATGGAGTCATTTTTTTGAATCTCAGGTGGACTTTAACTTCTCTTCTTATGTTGTCGATCCACATGAATGGTTGCGGGTTCATGTTGTAGTTGCCTCTATATGTCGGAAAATCTCTGCAACAAGACTGCGTTAATTTTTGTTTTTGTTTCTTGATCCTTTATCAATTTCTTGTTGCCATCCTTGCAAATCTATAATTCAGCCCTGAGGCTTCTTACAGTTTCATCCAGATCTAGAGGGATTTCCACCACCGTCCTTTCGTCAGATTCTTCATCTCTATTGTGGGAGCCATCCCCCACTTCATGACACATCACCATACTTTATTCTTGAAGTTTTCCCATGATTTAATGACTTCTCGAGTGTTGAAAAAAACACTTATTGTTAGCTAACAGTCTATTAGTTCATGAACAATATACGATTCAATTTCTTAAATGCATACACACAGTAGAAAGTTTCATTCTTTTCTTTAATAACATTTTTAACCAGACTTTTAAGAAAGAGGTAAGGTAGAGTGTCACTCTTTTAAAGGTACTCCAAATAAAAAATTTTAAGTGACTCGTCCATGAGCCCAAGCAAACCAAGTTTTGTAACCATGCTCTGATACCAATTTGTCACACACCCACGATGGGGAAAAATAAAAAGAAAAAAATTGTCCTCCTTACAAGAACAGATCCTTTCCCTCTACTATTCCTAATTTGGTAAGTTTGGGACTCAGCCTGACTCTCCAGTCAAGGTTCTTCTATTCTCAAAGTCAAACAAGACTTCGACACTTGATAGTATCACCTCCTAATCAAACACAGGCCCTTTCGTCTTATGGTATAGGTCATACAATACCCGCGACCTTCCCCTTTGAGCTTCAGCAAAGGCTTGAAGTTGGCATTAGCCCATTTTTCTTGACCCTTCCTTGGATGTGACCTTGGGCAATGACCTCACCCAAACACACAATTGTGGGCGCAGACAAAGGTGGTTTGAAACCAAACTACTTTTCAGCTCGAAATCCCCCTCGAGCCTCCATGTGTCCTTTCTCCAAACTGGGGTTTGGATTGCGGCCCACCCTCAAATTTTTAAATCTCGTGCACCTCTGATCTCCACAATGTTACGGGACCATCGATCTCTCGATCTTGACGGTACTGTCGGAAACTAACGGTTTAGATCTTCCCTTTTCAAATCCATGGACCAGATATGCCCCCCTCTAAATCAACAAATGTGATCTCCTTCGTGATTCCGGACTTCGGGCTTTTCAATTATCAAACCCTACTTTCCTCCATACATCAATCTTCCAGAGTTGGCAATCTATGGACAACCATCCTCCTAAATCAACGACCCTGCTTCTACTTTGGGTGTTTGACCTTTAAACTAGATCAACGGTCTGGTGGCCCTCTTCTCGATCAATGGTTGAGATCTCTTTCGGGTCTTCGAACTTATGAGATCTCAAATCTCAAACTTCACCTTTTTTCCCAACGAGTTTTATCCGAAGGTTATGATCCACCGACGTGTGTCCACTGGATCTAACGATCAAGGATTACTTCAGGTATTTACCTGGAGTCCATAGACTCACACCACGTGTTCTCCAGATCTGACGGTTCGGATCTACTTCGGATGATCCGATGGTCGACGTTTACTTTGAGTGTTTTCCCATAACCCACAAATTCACGCCACCTGTCCTTTGGATCTGACGGTCCATATCTATTTCGACCCTTCGGCTCTTCGGATTTTCAGGCTTCGGGAGTTTCAACTCTCAATATGAAAATATAAAGGTGATTTCTCTGAAGTCTACGATCTGCAGCCATGTGTCCCTCTGGACCTGACAGCTATGAATTACTTCAGGACTTTACCCAGAGCTCATAGATCTATGCCACGTCTCTACTGAACTCTGACGGCCTAGATCCACTTCGGGTGATCTGACACCTGAGATTTACTTCGGGCAATTTGATGATTCATATTCACTATGGCTGATCGGATGGGTGAGATTTACTTTAGAATTCTAGCTCTCAAACTTGCCTCCTCTCGAACAGATTCCTCTGGAATCGACGATCTTTCACCACGTGTCCCTCTGGATTGAGTGGTCCAGATTCACTTCAAGTCTTCGGGGTTCGGGAATTTCAACTTTTAACCAAAAACCCTCAAACAAATTTTTTTGGAGTCAACGATCTGTCGCCACGTGTCCCTCTTAACGATGGACGATCCATGTTATCATTCAGTTTGTAGTTTAGGTCAGATGGCTAAAGGATAAAGGTCAAACTGGCGAAAAAGGAACCTTCCCCACCCAATGTCACCACAATGGGGAGGTTCTTTCTATTTAGGGAGGTTAGCCCAGGGGAGACGTCCTCGATAACCTGGGGTTTTGAAGAGGCTTGAGATATAAGGTTAGAGTTAAAGTTTCCCCTTCACAGGTTACCACAAAAAACAGAAGGTCCGGCTAATCAGCCAATAATGAAGTATAGTCCCAAATGAGAACACCTACCTGTAACAAAGCAACAATAGAAAAATATATCCAGGCTATATACAAAGGGTTAGCACTTCATATGACCATCTGATATAATTTAAGAAATGTAAAGTAATAGATATCAATGAGATCAACTTTTTGTCAATTATCTATGGAAAGATCATTAACTCATCAATAACTATCAAGATGACAAAGCCAATAATGTATTCAATCAACACTTCGATCAATAATTGCTTTAGATCATCTTGATAGTTATTGATGAGTTAATGCTCTTTCCATAGATAATTGACAAAACGTTGATCTCATTGATATCTATTAGTTTATATTTCTTAAATTATATCAGATGGTTATATGAAGTGCTAACCCTTTGTATATAGCCTGCATATATTTTTCTATTGTTGCTTTGTTACAGGCAGGTGTTCTCATTTGGGACTATACTTCATTATTGGTTGATTAGCCGGACCTTCTTTTTTTGGTGGTAACCTGTGAAGGGGAAACTTTAACTTTGACCTTATATCTCAGCCTCTTCAAAACCCCAGGTTATCGGGGATGTCTCCCCTGGGCTAACCTCCCTAAATAGAAAGAACCTCCCCATTGTGGTGACATTGGGTGGGGAAGGTTCTTGTTTCGCCAGTTTGACCTTTATCCTTTAGCCATCTGACCTAAACTACAAACTGAGCGATAACATTTTAGCGTCGTTGCCGGGTAAGGTTCCTGTTTCTCCAGTTTGACCTTTATCCTTTAGCCATCTGACCTAAACTACAAACTGAGCGATAACAGTCCAAACTACTTCGAAACTTTAGAACTTTGGTAAGTCCTCTTCTCCTTCATGTGAAAGGTACTAAGGTTTGTGCACCTTGTTTAGATCAGACGGTTGTCGAGCCTTTGTGATGTGATCCAATGACTATTGTCTCTCCTCCTCCTAGGCTTCTAACTTACTTCGAATTAGAAGGTTTTCTAAGTGCTCAAAGGATTCGACCTTTGCTCCTCCTACGAGCCCGTCTCCTAGATTTTGTCTACGCTCTTGAAAGCTCTATCTCTTCTTAGCTTCATCCCTTTGAAGGTTTTCCCCATCCCACACACTCCTTTCATTTCAGGGATCGCTTCAAACTCAGATTGAAGGTCAACGACAATCGACGGTTCACAGGAATTGTGGGGTCCTAATATGTGGGTTCTTTACCAGGGAGTTCGACCTCCGCAATCTGGAAAGTGATAGCTCGATTCTAGTATAACCAGGATCGTTGATCCTTTAGCCTGTCGAGATCAATGACAAGGGTGAATTGCAGGCCGCGAACTAGCGTGTCCATTATTTTCACCTTCGTGCTCCGCAGTGATGCCCCACCCTCAATATTCATTCATAGATCAACGATGCATATCAATTGTGGGTTTTAATTTAACCTTCGTACAACTTGACATCTCAGAGCCTCAAACTCCAAAGTTCCTAGACCAAGGTCACGTGGATCTTCATAAAACTCGGGGGCTATGATCCTCGCTCTTAGTCAGATTTTTGGTTAAGGAAATAAGCGCAAGTTCAGAGTCTCCTAGACTATTGTTTTGAAGGGAACACCTTCCTAACTCACAGATCTTTAAGCTCTGAATCAAGGCAAGGTAACTTGTGAGTCTACCAAATCGGTGGATATGCCCAGAGGCTTACTCTGACTACGAAACGACGATGTAAATTCCTGGGGAAAACGCCTTCGAGTGATTAAACTGTGGAGTACGAAAATTCAAACATAATTATAGGTTCTCAAGGAAACGAATGCATACTCATAACTTAATCATTTAATACAGAGAAAGAAACCTTTATAGACATGTAAATACTCGCATGCATCCATTATTTGCAATTCAAAACATAAGGCAAGAAAACCCTTATCAAAACCATAGAGTGTGATGTGATTGTTGAAAGGGGTGCTCATTTCCACCCAACCATAGGCTCAGTCACTCCCAATGGATTTATCACTGGCCACCCCCAAGCTTAAGCCACAATGCTTTGAGATTCAATCTCTTACTTCCATCTCAATGGAAGTTAGGGACGAAGGTTACTCTCCTTCTCCCAATACAGAAAATAGATAAGGACGAAGGTTACTCTCCTTCTCCCAATACAGAAAATAGATAAGGACGAAGGTTACTCTCCATCTCTTGGTTCAATCTCTATTTTTTGTGACCAGAACTCACTGTTCCTCTTTCAGTCCTTCCTCGGACCTAAGAGTTTCCTCTCTCATCTTTGCATTTTTATTCGCAGCTCTCCCCCTGCCCACCACACTCCCTTTCTTGCCTTTTTCCGCAAGATTGCATGTGGCTTGAATTTCTAGTCTGTGGTCAGGTCTGGAAGCCTTACGGATGGGTGGTCTGCCCCGTCCCCTCATTAACTCTTGAGGAGGCCTTCCCACCTACCAACCCGACTATAATTAATTCATGGGTCAGGGGGTTGTTCTGATCTAAGAAAATTAATTCCAACATGGTACTGGTTTGGTGGAGGTTAACACAACCATTCCTAGTCCCCTCCACCACCTTTCACAACATTTCGTGGTATTTCTTAGCACATCCCCTCTTTCAGAAGTCATGCAACACGTAATCATTTTCTATTAAAATAACAGAATTTACATTTGTCGAACTTCTACACAAGGTCCATTAAATCAAATATTCACACTTTTAAGTTTTGCATAGTTCCTTGACCCATATAGTTATATTTACAAACTAGGGGAAACAGGGTGTTACATATTTCCCCCTTCAAACTTGCCCAAAATTCTCACTGCTCACTGTCACTCAAAGCCCAAGCTCTGATACCATGTAGAAATTCTAAATGAAAAAATCAACAATACTTTATTTTGTCATACACTTAGAAACCTAGAGATAATTGTCTTCTATGAACTCTGAAATGTCTAAACCCACATTCAAAAATTACCATAAGCATAAATACACATTGCTAAGCAATTTTGCAACAAAATAAATACTCAGAAATTTAGGCAATGCTAGGGAAAACCCCAATGTGGTAAAACCCAATGAGAGAGAGAAATTTATATAGCTTCAGGAAAGTACATATCAGCAACAACAATACAATTTCCAACAAGAGAAAAATGCCTTACATCGCTAAAACTGTCCCAAATTTATGCCTTGGAAAATGTGCCCAGGAATGGTTGTACGATCTGTATATCCCAACTGAACAACACCCAAAAATAGTGCCAAATATGTACTATACTAATAACACCAGAACCATCCTCTTCACCAACAGAAAATACTGAAAAATCTACCTCGATTTTATAGCAATGTTGCCTCGATTTTCATGCCCTCCCAACCTGTTGTACGGATTGTAAAGTACGACCCTATTTTCCAGACATCAACTACAACAATATTCACTTCAGAAATTTCTTAGGAAACGTGCCCAATCTCTCTTTGTAAATGTGTCCTCCTTGCTTCCATCACTTTCCTCTCTCAGGCTATCTCAAAAATCTCTTAAACTCTTCTCAATGTGTCTTGTACACTACCCAATGCATTCTCTTATACTCTAAAATCACCTTCTCCAACCCTATATCTAATGGCCAATATCTAATCTTGTCTTTACAAGATCAATGATCATGATTCATTCCCTCCAAAATAAATCACTTTAAAATATTAAAGTACATTTTCACTTTATAACATAAGTGCATTTTATGAGATAAAGTCACTTTAATATTAGAAGGTACACTTTATTAAAAATTCACTTTAATAAAAGAACCACTTTATCACAACTTTATAACAACCCATTTACAAAGTCAAGTGTCTAGTAGTGTAAACATAAGCTTACATCCACAAACAAGACAAAACATACAGAGTACCTCCCAAGCTACAAAATCTAACACTGAAAGCAATTCTCCTCTATTATATTCATTCATAAACATTTACATAGATTCTTACAACTCTCCACTTCTTCTCTTCTTCAACAAAATAACAATAAAATCCAACAAAAAATTACAATATTTTTCAACAACTCTCAGCAGTTGTTGGGCTTGTGATTTGGTTAAATTAATGATGATGATTAGATCCTTTTTGACCAGTATTATATGTGTATTTTACTATTTTGAATTTTTTTTTAAGGATTCTTATATAAAATCGTCATAGATTATACCAGGTACGTATAATTGAAGTTTTGTGTTGGTTTTAAGTTTAATTCAACATGATTTAATGATTACAAGGAGCTAATGTGCGATCTGTGTGTCACAGGGAAAAATCGCATGGCGTTTTTCCATCCCGCAGTTCATCCGACACTGCATCCGGTACTCCATTTGACACTCCATCCAACACTAAAATCGTAGGCAAATTGGCGGTTTTTATATCGACGACCTGTGCTAGGTGAATCAAGAACATGGGTTTTTCTCACGCTCGTGGCCTCCAACTACTGAGCTCTTGACATCACAGATTGAGCTGTTATGCTGAGCATTGAGTGGCTCATTTGGTTTCTAGAAGCCACAGGCAGTCTTAGCGCATTTAATGTAATTTTTTGTTTTTAGAGGAGGTCGACCCTTCCAGTGGTCGACCTCTCGAATTGTAACTGCTATAAATACCACAGTAGTGGTCAGACAAGTGTTAAGTTAAGAATTGTGAAGCTAAAATTGTTTTTGTTGTGTAATTCGAGACATTTCCATAAACTTGTGCAAGACTGTGTTTTTAATTTAAATGCCAAAATCGTGTTTCTTGAGCTCGTGATTCGTTGTTGAGGAGTAGCCACGACCTGTTGGGGGTCCCACTAGTGGTTTGGGTAAATATTTAGCTAGTTAGTTTGTGTATTCGAGTTGTGCAATTGCCATTTCTTTCATTTTTTTCTTATATGCATTTTTTTCATTTTACATGTGTGTTTGTTGTTCATAGCTTAATTGTTTCAATTTCCTTTTTGCAGGTTTCTTGTGAAGGATAGTGTTAATATGCTATGTCTTTTTAATTAATTAGTAATAGATTGCAATCTTAGCTTCTAACCTCGTTGTGTGATTAAATGATAGTTTGAGTTTCTGCAGATTGAAGTAGAATGATTAAAACATAGTCTTGAGTTAATGCAGAATATAGAGTTTCTTTGGCAAGGTTTCAATGGATGAATAGTTGATAGCTTTGATTTTAATTCTTTGTTTGCTTATCTAGTTTGCTTATTTAGTTTACTTATCAATTAGAATTAGAATTTATTTAGTTTTCTTATCAATTAGAATTAGAATTAGTTTTCTTATTTATGTTAAGGTAGAAGTAGAATTTAAATTATGTTTTTATACACATTTTAGCTTGCAATTTGAATTATTAATAATAGGGTTAGTTTAGTTTATTTCGTGAAATTTCCATTCTAGAATTAAATTGCAATTCTAAATAGAAGTTTGAGTTTGAGTTTAGTTTTTAGTTATAAGTCTTTAATTGTGTGAATTTGCTTACCTTAACATAATATTACATTTGAATTAAATAGAATAGTGTTTTCTTATTGTTGATGATTAATGCATAAATTGAAAGATCACATGGATTCT
>SNQJ01S0264721.1:0-12017 GCA_010110895.2 Picea sitchensis
AAGTGTTGCATATGGTCAAATAAATTCTTCGAGCATGATTGAGATTATTTATCACTGTGTTCGATGGAAGTCATATGGGGATGAAGAATATTCATATGTCGAAGAATAAACATGGAAATGGGACATTAATACACACGTTCAAATCCATTCTTTAAAATTTAATTAGAGTTTCCCTGTAATTGAAGTTCTTTCTGGATAACTGTAATCAAAGTTTCTTTGTCAATTATAATTGAAGAGACCACCCGAGTTCATGTGATACAACTTTTTGCTTACAAATTGCTGCGATAATTCGTTACATTTTTCTCTTTAAAATCGAACTCGTTCACAATCCTGTTTGGTTCAGTTAATCTCACTCCTTGCTTTCGAACTCTACTCTCTGAACAATCAAAAGCCAAAAATGGCAAAGTGATATTTAATGGTAAATGTGTTGGTTCTTCTTTAGGTTTAGAAATTAAAAGATTATTTATTTGTTGGAATGTCCGATACTAAGAAATTGGAAGAGTATCTATTGCACAGGAATAACACAGAATAATAGAATGTATTACTTAACAAATAAATGGAGGTTACATATATAGCATGTAGATTACTGACTCAAGTGGATCTGATTAGCTAAAAATAGTAAACCTAGAAACTCACAGTTACAATAGTCATAGTTGAAACTCACAGTTGCAACAATCATAGTTAATCTAGAAACTCACAGTTACTACAGTTGTAAGCATTATCTCTAACACCCTCCCTTAATGCTTACATTACAAATATCACAATACAACACAAAAGATTACAACACTAGAACTTTCATCTGTCTGTTTGATCGGGTCTTCCTCAACACTGAAACTCACTCTGTCTGCAATCACACGGCTTCGGCTCTTTCTTCTTCCTCTTCTTCTAGCTTTCCATGACACATTTAAAGTCAAAACTCTTCTGACCATCTTTGTAGCACTTGTATACTGGACAATTTGACAACTCGGCTCATCGGAGCTTCCGTGATAAAAGGTGCCAATTATTGATACATTCTATTAACTTGCCTTTATCTGTCGGATTTTTTCTTTCGACTATCCTTAGTATATAGAAGAACAGTTTGGATACTGAATGTCTTCAACATTCCTTTACACAAGGTGACTTCCAATAAAAACATTGTACTTGAAACTGAGACTACCAGCTTGCATCAAGATACAAATTCTTATTTTTACATAAACATTTATATAAAAACTTTAAACTCAACACACACCACACATAATAATATAATAATAACACCACACAAAATTTCAATAACATTAAAAACATTTTACTGTGAATTTCAAGACTGAAGATCTGGCCATAAAGCCCCGTAATGAGTCTGTCCATAATTCTGGGCCACTTTAACCAGGCAAGCAGGCACCGCACAGTCTTCCTCTTCTTCCATCTCAACACAATTATGCATGAGAAAATGCCTACCTCCATCATCTCCTAAAGAATCTGCCATGATTAACGGATTTGCAATCCAAAATCAAAATAGCAACAATTCTGCAAACAATAGCAGTGGCGCCTTCCTCTCCAGGCAGACGGTGATGACACTACAAATTCCAGCTACAAATGCCAAGTGTCTTCTATTAATGTCCCACGCTTTTTGCAGCGACCCAGATTTGGAAGGGAGATTGATCACGCGTCGTCCTCTCACAACGACTTCCTTCTTTCAGTACACAGATCGTTGAGTATAGATCTGCAAATCTCTCCGATGGCAAGGCTGCTTTCACTCTGATCTGGCAATAGCGGCTTCTCTTTGCAGTTACGACATCCTTCTTCAGATTGCGTGCAGGCAGCTTCAGTCTTCCAAAACTCCTCTACAATTGCTCTCTTTCTCAATTTCACACAGCAACAAATTCCACTAGAATCTCCAGATCACAGTCTTCTTGGCTCCTCTCTTCCACAACATGCAACAGTTAATTAGATGGCAGCAGTGTACAACGTCCTTCAGCAAATTCATGGTGGCTCCTTTCTTCAGCGGCAATATAACTCACACAAAAAGTAACACACAGAAATGACTGCAATATAATCAACAGATTCGTGGCGGCACTTCTAATCTATATATGTACAGAGGATTAGATCTCAATCTCTCACATATTCTTGGTCCTCCCACGAAAGAGTCTAAGCCAGAACCAGCTCTAATACCAACTAAGAAATTGGAAGAGCAGCCATTGCATAGGAATAACACATAATAATAGAATGTATTACTTAACAAACAAATGGAGGTTACATATATAACATGCAGATCACTGACTCAAGTGGTTCTGATTAGTTAAAAATAGTAAACCTAGAAACTCACAGTTACAATAGTCATAGTTGAAACTCACAATTACAAGAATCATAATTAACCTAAAAACTCACAATTACTACAGTTGTAAGCATTATCTCTAACATTGATGTCCAATAAAATGAAATCTTTGTGATTGGTTTGTTGATTGGTTAAACTTCACTATATCTTGCATCGCTAACAGCTTTGATATTTGCAGAATTGATAACCTAACTTCCGCGAACAGCTTTTCATACTASAAAAGGGAAACATTTTTGTTCATTGTTCCATTTGGCATTCATATTTTCGGAACAAGATTCACAAACATCATGCGGAAAGTAGAAAAAWTCATTATAGTTGTAATCATGTTTTTGTAAATGAAAACAAATACGCAAATCAAATGCAATGCAGAGAATGAATTGCTTTGCAAAGCCACATTCCCAAAGTCTAGCAGAGCTCTTTATTTATAATGTCTAGATTACTGTTATGCAGCTAAAAGATTTACTGTTATGCAGACTCGGCCTCTTACTATTGCCATGACTGCGGCAAACTATGACGACGCTGTCGTCTGGCAGAAGTATGAGACAACCAACCATCTTATGGAAATTAGAATTTTTATATTATTTCCTGTTCATATAAAAACTTGTTATTTACCAAACCTAACATTGCTTAATCCTACATGCCAGAGTAGTAGGATTGCTTAATGTCTTATTGAAGATATATGTAAGTTTTTTATTAAGATGAATTAATGTCTTAGTGAAGATAGATTAGATTCATAATACAAGATATTAATCTCTTGTAAAGTTTTTTTCTCTGACAAAGTTGAATTTGGATTTTAATATGCTTAGCTGTTACATAAAACATTGATAACATTGAATTATTTAATGAGTAATTAATTTTGGGATACTTTTTGCTGCTCCATGAAATGACTATATGACAATATTAAAAAGAATATTGTACAATCATAAGAATCACCAACCCAATTTGAATCCCAATTTGAATGGCGGGTTGTTTTTTAAAATATACATTGGTATTAACTTAATTCCTTCTCCTTTCCATCATTCAGATTATAAAAAAGTGTTGTTTCTTTTTATATATATATAATTTTACAATATTTTAATATTGATTTGATATTATTTTTTTTATAATAAAATTTAAAAATATTAATTTAATTTTTTTTTTTTTAATTTGTTTTTTTAATGATAAATTTAAATTTATTAAAAATTTTAAACATATCATTTTTTTATTTCAAGAAATAAAGCCAAGTGTATTTTGTTTTATCATCAATAAATATCATAAAATAAGAAGCACCACTCAAATATTTAGCTTGCATAGACTCACATAGATTAGTGTGCACCAATTCAAGCATTTTTCTTTTCTCTATTTTCCTTTTCTAAAGCACATATTTCACATCCAACAAGATCACTCTTTAATAAAATAAAACCTTTCACCATGTTATTTTTTTGCAACATCACAATATCCTTAAAGTTTCGGATAAGTTTTGCCAATAAATCTTGATGAATTCCACAGAAAGGGTGAATATTGTTCAATCCTCCTTCTTGGATACCTTGAGCAATAAAATTGTAGTTATTTTTCATATCTTTGACTAAACACCTTCTCTTTACAAACTCAACTTTCAAGCCTTTATTTACAATTGTTGAAAGTGAAATATTATTTTTTTTAGTCTTGGAATATACATGACATTTTGAATTTGTTTTATCAAACCATTAGGAATTCTAACAAACAATGAACCATTACTTTTAGTCTCCAAGTAAACTTTCTTGCCATTATATTCTTCATGACATTTTTTAACCAACTTCTATTAGAAGGTTTTGAACCAACTTCTATTAGAAGTAATATCCTAAGAAGAATTGGAGGGGATAAACTAGATATTTGAGTTTTTTGTTAGGAAATACATAAATTCACATTTGAAAGAAACACTTTAAGTTTTTCAAACTCTTCTTTAACTATTTCTTCATGATAAAAATTACTATGTTGCCTTTTATTTTTAGAATTATCAATTTTTTTTTTCTATAATTATTAATAAAATGACTAGTTTTTCCATAGTAAAAACAAGCTCCTTTCTTGATAACATAGTTTTTCTTATTTAATGGGTCACTACTCCCTTGGGTTGGTTTTATGTCATACCAACATCTCTTGTCTTTGTTCCACTTCTTTATTTTTCACCTATGCTTGTTTTCTCACAATCAAAGGTATATTTGAAGACTTTTTCCAATTCATGAAATTCCTCCTTCTTTCTTTCTCTGAGTTGTTAATTCTTCAAAATTTGTTTTTCCTTGGCTGAAAGAATTGTTATAAAATTTAGATACTCACTAGTCATACCATTCAATGTAATATTGAAAATATAAATAAAAGATACTTTCTCTCCAATATCACATAACTTGTCTCTCAATTTTTTCAACTTTGATAAGTAACAATTAATAGATTCATTCTCATTTATTTTTAATGCAAATTAGATTACTTTTCAAAAATAAAATCCAATTTGCAATCTCTATTTCAAACAAGGATTATAATACCTTCCATATGTCTACTAACTTCTCACAATCCCTAAAGTCACCCTTTCTTTTAGTTGTCCCTTCTCCCAATGTGGCCATATTTTGATTTGTAATACAAGCCTACATTCCATTCATAATCTTCCACACATTCAAGCCCTACAACAAAGTTTAAACTTCAAACTTCCAATTCACATAGTTAGTACCATCCAATTTTTTATTGTCATTTATATGTTTTTATGCAAAATTTCACATATTCATAAATACACAATCAAGACACACACATAGAAAAAAAATATTATTATAGTGCTTTATGAAAATTGGTCTAAGCACTACTTTCATCAAGACGACAATAAACACCCTTTGAATGGAGATTTGTAGAAATTATATTTCTCTTCACATTAACCTCATATGAAACACTCCACACCAACCTTTGTATTCAGACTATAGGGATTTGATACCATGTAAATAAAAATAAAGACATAAACACACAAAAAAATGTAGAGAGAACTGCCTTCATCAAGATGACACCCTTTGTATGGAGATTTGTAGCAATTATATTTGTCTTGACATTAACCTAGTATGAAACACTCCAAACCAACCTTTCTATTCAAAATATCAACACGGATCTGATACCATGGAAATAAAAACAAATACATAAACACACAAAAAAAATGTAGAGAATGAACCATGGTGCAACTCACATTGCCAAAGCCTTACAAAGATCTTTACTTACAATATCTAGATTATATATGCAACCAAAAGACTCTATTATTATAGTTTCATCTTATATTAGTGTGTATTTAACCTTTCACTATTTACATGACTATTGCAAACCATGACAACGTTGTTGTCTAGAATAATTTGGCTATGACCAACCACCTTATTGGATTTAAAGTTTTTATATTATTTATCACAACTTCCAAAGGAATGTTGGAAATGGTGTATTTACTAAAATGAATTACTACAACGACACTACCACCCATTGTGTCTACAACTAAAATGAATTAGAGAAATAACTCATAAGGTGAGAAAAATCAGTGCCTCCACCATGTTGATTGGTCATGAAAATGCATACACATATATAGGATGAAAACAAGTTCATCTGACTCCTATAGAAATGGATCTAACATAACTATTATAGACAAGACTCTAACAAGCTTGATTTTGTGATTACCAACATCCTAACAACTTGCTAATAATTCATTTCTACATTTATTTTTGTCACTCCCCCTTAATGCATAAATGAATTCTCTATAATTCCTAGCTTGTCTCTACATTATTAAAAATGTATCATTTTCCTAAGTCTTAGTGAATATATCCGCCACATTATAATTTGTATTATAGTACAACAAATCAATTTATTTTGATTGAATCTTTTCTCTTACAAAGTGATGTTGAGTTTCAATGTGCTTTGATTTTGCATGATAAATTGGATTGTTTGTCAATTTTATTGAGATTTTATTATCACATTTGATAGATGTAGTTACTCCTTTCCTTTCTCCCATGTCTTCTTGAATAATCTTTTACAACCAATCAACATCAACATTGAACTTAGATTTGAACAACCATTTTAAATGATCTTCCAAAGAAGGCGATCTACAAGAGAAGGTGACCACTCAAGCCATAGCTCAACTTATGACCAAAAACTCTCCTTAGGGGTGCAAATATGAATAGGGGTCCACCATTAGTTTGGGTGACCAAACAAATGGGGATCCAAACCAATAGTTCCTCAATCCGGGGAAGGGGGTAATGGTTTTTTATTGTGGATTTGTTCAAGGCTTGATAATTAGTGACAAGGTGCATTTCTAAGGTATCTCATTTAGGGATGACAAAGGTGTCATAAAGAGAAGATGAAGGTTGGATGTGGCCAGAGTTGATGAGGTCGGTCAGTTGTCTTTCCATTTCCTCTATTTCTATTTGGGCCAACCGGTAAGTAGGGGCGTTAGGTAAGGTAGATATGGGAATGAGATGAATGGAATGGTCAATGTGGTGGGAGCGGGGAAGTCCATCAGGAGGTTGAAATACCTCTACGAACTCGTGGAGGAGGGGATTCATATTTTCGGGAATAGGGTGTGTGGTAGTGTTTAGTGTTATTGGCGCACCAAATAGAGAGAGACACATTGGTTTAAGTGTACATGTGGTAATTTTTTTTTGGTAGAAGGGGGTTTGGGTTTTGTTGCAGTTAAGATATAAGTGTGGCCTTCTTTGGTAATTCTGTACTCGCGATATTTGGCTATATAGATAGAATTTATTTGGGTTTGGTATGGGATACTGAGCAACAAATCCGCACAATCCAAAGGGAAGACATCACAGAGGACAGTATCTTTGAATTGGCCTATGGCGAAAGTGACCAGAAAACACTTGGAGACTAGGAGGAGGGGGCCATCCTTCTCGACCCATCCAAGTTGATAGGGTTGCGGATGTGGAGTAGTGACAAGATTAAGGGAGTTGACAAGGTCTTGAGACACCAAATGTTTCTAGATTCCATTGTCCATAATCAGTAAATCCAAGACGTTTTGGGTTGGGTGGATGCGTTCGAATATTCCTGGATCATTAGAATCAATGAGGGATCTAATTATGTGGGATTTTCAAGAGGAACTTCTTTGGTATATGCTACATGGGAAGACACAATGATCTCAATGAGTATAGTTTTGTTGGTTTTGAGATTTTTGAGGATTCAACAAACGGATGAATTGTGTGAAGTAGTTTTGTGGAATGAGCACTAGGGTGTCCTTGTATTTGTATTGGGTTTGGGGTTTTGAGTTTGAGGAGGTGGAAAGAGGGTTGAAGGATGGGACATGGATGGTTGAGAGGAGGAGGGGGTTTGTGTAAGTGAGGGACTGAGGAATACGACCTCTAGGAGTGACTTTCCTTTCTATAGCTAAAGAGTTCTGAATTTTTTTATCTAAAGTTGGATTTTCAAATAGCTCTACTTCTTGACGCAATTGAATTAATAAACCAGTCACAAATTTTAATATGAGTACCTCTTTTGGATCTGGAACATGAAGTAAAAGTGCATCTTGCAGAAGAATTCTATGTAGCTTTGCACTCCTTATGAAGGGAGTTGTCAAAGTTGGTGCCATTTGATCCATAAGGATTGCACATACCCAGGTGGGTAGAAGTGATTTCTCAATGCTTCAGGAAGTTGAGCCCAGGTTTTAATGGGTTGTGAAGTAGAGGATTATGGAGCATCCCCAATCTATATCACAAATGTGGTCTTCTCTTGATGTGTATCCCACCAATTTTGTGCCAGTCCTTCTAATTGGAAGGTGACATATCTTCAGTTTTGTTTCCTCGATAAGGCCTCGACATGTATTGAAATAGGTATATAGGCTACAAATCCAAGAATCCAACATTTCACCATTGGTTTTCCCAACAAATTTGGGTATTTGGATTCGAGTGTTCAACCAGAAGGGATCTATTGGATTCAAGTGTCAAAATAGAAGGGATATGGATTATTTTTTTGTTGCATTTTGAGTAGCTCATTGAGGATGGAGGAAATATCTTGGATGGTACTTGATGTGTTGGAATATGAGTCAACTTCCAAAGGATCTTTGCGTGGAGGCATTGTGAGGCTAGCTAAAGAGAAAAGGTTCCCCTTAGGTTGCAATGCTCAACAAAGGACTCTATTTTGAGAACAGAGGGATCAAAAACCTGAAGCAACAGAGCTTGAACTGGTCTAGAGGGAAATATCTGTATTGTTTTAGATATGTGGAACTCCTCTCTCTAGCAATGGATATTGGGTTCCCTTTGGGGTTATGAGAACTATGGAGCTTCTTGCATAAAAAATGGAAACCCTCAAATGGGCAAACTCTGGATTATTTCATGAAAACCCCAAAAACATTTCGCTCAATCTTCAAGATCGAAATATTTTACATGGATCTTGAGGCTCTGATAGCAATTGATGTGCCCAAGAAGGATATCTATAGGAGAAGGTGACCACGCAAGGCATAGCTCGACTTGTGACAAAAAACTCTCCGCACGGGTGCAAATCTAAATAGGGGCACACCATTAGTTTGGGTGACCAAACAAATGGGGATCCAAACCCGGGTGACCTGAGAGTCGCCAAGAGGTTTTGGCTATCTCAAAGTGACCTCTGGGGATTAGTGGGAGAAGACCAGTGCATCCATGGAAGAGGACGCACTCACTTCATTCCCACAAAGAAGAAACTAGCAAGGGCGCAAACCCCAGTTCATGCACCCTCCCTTCTACCTCAAAAAACTCGATGGAAAAGATTTTCTCCCTGAGAGAGTGGCTAGATAATGAGATAATATTGCTCTCAGAGGTGGAAGAATGGCAAACGGGGTCACCAAAAGACATCCATGAAGGAATGTGCACTCGTTATTCTTCAGAATACCCTAAAAATGAAATTGTCATGAATGTAAAATGAAAACTCAAAAAAGAAAACAACCAAGACACATAGCTTCATAACAAAAGGTAAGAATTCTTTATTTTAGTCCCGGTTCACCTTATATACCAAGCGGACCATTTATTTTACATATATTTAATTCATCATCCAAAGGTGAAGAATTGTTGCACCTAGGTGATTGACATGTGCGCCCCAGGTGGGCATTCCCCTATGTGGCCTCCTTAGCCCATTAAACCTATACGAATTTTATTTTCAGGCAATTCCATAAGTTACCAATTTTCATTTTTCATTATGGAATCATATTCCTCCTTCATAGCACTCATTCATTCCACATGATCCTTTTCTTTCTCAAAATTCAAAGGTTGTTTGTAATACCCTGGTTTTGAGTCCCCTCATTAAATAATGTATTTTGTTTGTTTAATGAAAGGCCAGAGTTCCTCAAGAATTAAAATGGGTCCGAGTTCCTAAGAAATATAATACTTTGAACATTGCAAATAATAAAATACATCACTAGCTGTAAGAAGGACAAGGACATGAGTTATGGGGGGCTATGATTCTACGAGAGAGGGAGATAAAGGGGCTAAGTATTTTTAATATATTTACCCATTGTGATTCTAATTGAGGAAAGTAGTTACATGATATTCTTGGGGAAAGGCCATGTGGCTCTTGATTTCCAAGTAAATATATAAACCCACCATTGGGGTGTTTGGGGGTTCACTCTTTATTCAATGTTTCCCATCATTTGGTTCACTCTTTCATTCACTTTTCTCATTCATTATTCCTCATTCATTCTTGATCTTCGCTTGGGAAAAAAAAAAAAAGAATTGCTAAGAAAGGAGTCGTTTTGTTTCCGTTGTAGTAATTATTGGCGTATAAAAACCATGAATTAGTGCATGTATTCCTGAGATTCATTGACATGTGTTAACCCTTGATCATATCTGGGAATCCTAAGGTTCCCAACATGGAGATTATTGACCCTATGCATTGTATACCTGAAAAGAAGTGGACAACCTACTTTGTAACAGTGAAGGGGGTTCATTGTATTTGGGTGGTGTAGGATAGAGAGAAGAGAGTTGATGTACTTTGGATATTTGTGTGGTTGTGAGAAAACTGTGGGAACTTGAGTGCTAAATATTCTCGGAAGCTTAGTGTTTCTTTGGAACCTGTCCTTGTGGATTCATAGGCCTCGCTTAGGGGTGACACTATTATTGAGAGTGAATGAACAAAATGTTCTAAGGTTCGGTGGAACGTCCTTGGTATGCAGAGAGTTGGTGATTGTTTTTTTTTAAGATATTTGCTCTCTGTCATGGTTTCCTCTTATTATATATTTATTTCGTCTATGTATAGATTATTATCTTCGATATTTGTATTTATAATATGCATGATTGTTGGTCATTTCTATGCATGACATGTTTAAGAATTATTTTAAAGTATAGCATGAATATTGATTATTGCATGTGTGTCTTTCATGCTTCTTTATTTATTAATTATTATCAAAATTTGAAATCAGTTATTGAGTGGTGATTTCAAGTAGCATGGTCAGCTTGTTGGTGGCTAGGTACGTTTCATCTACACTCATAACTTGAGTCATCAAAACATAATCTTTATACCTGATAAGTGTCTGAATTTTTCTTGTTGATTTTCACAGTGTCTCACTACTTTGCAGAGTTTCTGTAATGCCCGTATAATTCTAAACATCATTAAGATTCATAAACATTTTATTATGTAAAATGAAACAAAAATTCATAACATAATATTGACTTTTATAACAGCAACTTCAGTAACTAGATTTATCAATAAATACTAAATGATGTACAGTATGAATTAAATACATATCTTAACAAGTACCTGGATCTGATGCTAAATTATGTTGCCTCTTTGCTTTGCTGTTGCCTTTCTGCTCCCTGCTACACAGATCAACCCTGCCACAAACAGGAAACTAACTGCCCAAAACTACTGTCCTCCCTGCCAACAAGGAAAACTACCTAGCTCCAAGATATCTATGGATATCCTGGCCCTCCGTGCCCAAAACCTCCAGCAACTCGGTGCCTCCCCTGATCAAAAGCCACAGTCCAGAACACTCTATTCCTTGCTCCTAGCAAGCCAACAGTCCACAGAGAATACAATAGGCTCACAACCAATACCACCATGCACAACAAATACCACAGTGCATAGAAATTCTGCTCACCGCACAATGCAATGGCTCTCGGCCAATACAATTGGCTCAGCAATACAGTCCGCAGCATCCATCCCCCGCCAAATGGTGCACACATCCCCCTCTTCCCGTCCCTTATTCCTCCTTGCCGACTAACGCAATTACTCCACAACCACCCCCGTCCTTTGTCCTTCGTCATGAGTTAATACGTTATCTTCTCGGGATCCAGGGTTATCCCTCTCTTCATACGCCACCATTTTTATATCATTTTTCATTGATATTTTAATTTTTATTTCACAGGTCATTAAGTGTGATCAACAATTAATTTATTAGTTTGTTAACTGCAATTATCCCTTAATTAAATCTTACTTAATAATTTTTATCCATTTGTCAATTTAGGGTCATTACATACTCCCACCCTTCAAGAAACTTCGTCCCAAAGTTTAAGGTATCCGATGGTACAAAGGAAAAGAGCATGGTTCATACGTTCACAACAAGTAATTGCATTAACAGTAAATAAGTCAAGAAAGCTCATACATACTAGTGTATATGTACAAGAAATGCATGTGTAGCTAGTACATGCATGTCTTGGGCATGTAGTAATAATCAAACGATCATCCTTTAGTAATTTATGCATGCATTCAATTCAGTCAGCAAGACTAGTCTTTTATAAAAGACAACAATTAATCAATTGCTTAAAAATTTCTT
>SNQJ01S0264722.1:0-12024 GCA_010110895.2 Picea sitchensis
TCAAACCATAATTTTGTGTTCCACACAAATATCTCAATATGTGCTTTCCATCCATCTATTGCTCATGTCTTGGTTCCACCTGGAACTGGCTCAATGTGTTCACATCAAAGTAGATGTCCAACCTGGTATTAACCAAATACATCAGTGAACCAATAAATTTTCAGTACATGGAGGGGCTACTAGTTCAGAATCAAAGTCTCTCAACTTCTTCAGGTTTTTCACCATGGGAGTGGCCATGGACTTGCATTCCGCCATCCAAAATCTCTGAAGGATCATGATAATATACTTCCCTTGACCAAGGAAGATCTCACTTTGTTTCTTCTATACTTCCAATCCCTTGGGGAATAATCAATCTCTTCACTTGAAGAATGGATAATCCCAAAAATAGCCAATCTGGGACTAGCTCCTCTGGAAGTGGATTTTTATTTACTGAGTGTAGCTCCTCCACTCTCTCTCTCTAGAACCACATTCACAGTGGGTGGCTTAAATCTCACAAATTCTTCCACCGGTCTGTAATTCATATTTACACCCTACATTATCGTATACGTTGTCTTTGTCGTGTTTATAGCCTATATGGATTCTCAATACAAATCCTTTCAAGGATAGAGAGATTCTTGGAAAATAGTTGTTGGTATCACATAATATGAATGTAATGCATGAAATAAAACATATAAAGAGCATATACCACTCTTCAAACTAATACACAATCCATGCTATTTACAAAACATGATGAATCTATGACTCCTCCTCTAATGGAGACACCTCTCTCATGCTTCAAATTAGCACAGATTATACTTGCATCTTTCAGTAGTTTCCACAACTTTCAATAAGCATATTGGCTATATGGTTCAACTTATTGATGGAAACGTAAAATATTCCTCACTCAACAACAACTAAATTTATATATCATGGGATCCTATTTCCATATGAAGACACCAATCCAATGTGGACTTTTCTACAATCCTTACCCTGACACAATATCCCTTCACAGAGCCATCATATTGGCCTCAATTCTCCACACCAATCTAGTGAAAGTTTGTGAATATTGAGACTGGTGGTTTTGCAATGGGATCACAATTGAAACCTTGATAGTTTCTCGAAGAGGCTAGGTTGTTCCTATGCGTTCACTTTTTTTAACTTCCCTTGTTCATATCAAGGATTTTTATATGCAGAAGGTATGTGTATAAGATTTCTGCAAAGACATCCAACCTATGTATTGGTGATCTTAAAGAAGTGTATCGGGATCACATACCAAGGGTTTATGGAGGATGCATGGATGATTTTCATTGATATATCAAAGAGACAAAAATCAAAGACCCACAAAACATAAGAGATATCTTGTTTCCAATGTTTTGTGTGTCCAATATAATGAATTATGACTTTATTGTTCAACACCCATAATTGGGGAAGAACAAATTTATCTCCATGAAAGAACCTCCATTCTCATCATTCCCTCGAGACTTTAGAAATTAAAATTGGAGGCTCAATTAGGAAATAATGAATGATGTATGATAACAACTAGGAATGTGGATCATGATACTCTCTCCAAGGACATTCAGACCAACCGTATTACAACCTCAGGGTATTCATTTTTTTCTTATAACATGGCACTCCTTGAAATTGATTTTAATATTTTTATAACATCTTTTATGGCCACGCATATTCTAAGTGTGGTTTCCATCTACTTCTTTTTCCTTTCCATTTCCTCACACTGGATATCTGAATAACATTCCATAAACACAAACTTGGCACCATGTAAATTTTTCAACTTGTAACCAATCACCTCATGGATCTATTTAGTTGTCTGAAAGCTATTTATTTAGTAGTGTTAGTTCATATTCTAATTACCCACTCAACTTGAAAATTTTAAACAATGAATTGACAACCAACACACTACTGCAAACACATTGCAACAATCCACTCAATCTATCTACCATTTTCCAGGGTCCTCCCATGAGGGAGTCAATCCCATTCCTTCTTTGATGCCATGTTGATTTTTCATATGAGATGATATTGTATATGAATATATTATTACAATGATGAGTGTTCCATATATACAGAACATATGGTGACCATCCATGAAAGGATGTGTCCCTTAAATAATAAATAACTACTTATTTATTATATATATTTATAGTTTGTATTCAATATATCATGTCATATATTATATGATATTATGTATATATATATAGAATAATGTCTTCACGATGTTTTACAAACATCAATAGGGGGTTGATAGGAATGCATAAATGATTGGTTCAATAATAACATGACGAATCCAATATTAGGCCTAAAAGAGCGAGCAGTCAATGTGCAATGTAGTTACAACTCAATTTTAGGAGGTAAACCTCCCATGGTGGTATGTTTTGTAAGTTTAGTCTCCAGGGCCCAAAAAAGAGTAAAATAATACCAAGGAGAACTCTTCTATTCAATGTTTGACTAGAGTATTCCTTTTTCATAAATAGTTCGTTTGATTCGGAAAAAGGTTAAACTTATAACGAAAAGACGTCATTTCAAGTCTCTTTTACAAGTGTGAAGGAAGCAAGGTCACTCAGTCATCTTTTCATGTTTAAAGATTCTGAAAAGAGCTTAACTAAAAGTCAAGTGTTTGTTTTCGTAAATTTAGTCTCCTAAGCCAAAAAAAAGTGTAAAACAAAACTGAGGAGAACTCTTCTAGTTAGTAGACCAAAGTATACATTTTTCATAATTAGTCTATTTGATATGAAAAAGGGGTAAACTTGGGTTGAACAGACATTCCTTTAGATCCATTTAATGAGCATGAAAGAAACAACATCACTCAACAATATTTTCAATTTTAAGCAGTCTTAAAAGAGCTTAACTATGGACTCCATAATGTTGTTGTGAGAAGCATATAAGGGAGGGAGTCCCGTGGGTAAGGGCTAGAATAACACTAATTAAGAAGAATGATGTTCAAACATAAACTCAAGAAATAGATAACAAAGACTCCCAATCCTAAAGGACAAAATGCAACATGAGTGGCATCATACAATGAGATTCTAAACTAATGCACCAATGGAAGGTAGGCTCTACCCTCAACATAATGATACTTTTGAGCAGAGGAGAAAGTTCCATCGCTTGTTAATGGGGCAGACCCTAGGTTTAAGCATAAGTGACAACTGATAATGAAAATGGTTCAGGAAAATGTATCCTTTACTAAATTCCAATTACGAGAACATTACCTGCCCAAAGTCTTGTGAAAGACTCAACCAATTGACGAAAAGAGACCAAACATTGTCCAAAGTATAGCCTAAGACCTACAAAAATGACCACAAATCTACAAGGGAGTATTCATTAGTTGAATTTTTGGAAAATATAAAAACTATAGGAAGTGGGTTTTTACAATTTGATATAAATACCAGCATATTTACCCATTTACTAAGTCATTTTTACCATTTTACCAAAAATTACCCAAAGTTACAAAAAACCCCTTGAATTTCCAACAAAGTTTTGTGGATCTTGGAGAAAGGAAATCCTTTTCTGCCTGGACCAAGTAAGTACCTACACCTTGTCCTTCAATTTCAATTCTTTATATATTTATTTTCATGGGAAAATGGGGCTTAAGCCCCCTTTTTCAAACTGGACTATGAGCATCCGTGAGTTGTCTTAAGTCAATCTGTAGATGTCTGCAGTTGGTAGAAATACCAGTCATGGATATCCACGTCTGTTAGAGATAAAGGTTGTGTATTCCCATAGACAATTTTAAAAAACAAATGTTAACTTAACATTATCTTGAAATTCAACATGATGTTTGTTCACTGGAGAGAGCGTGAACATGAAGAGGTGGATGCCAAACAAGAATTACATGCATGTGGCATGTATAAGTTTTTTCAAATTGGTGGCATGAGGAACCAAAGGAGATTAATAAACCTCTTGATTGACTATTGGCACCCTGATCCTGAAGGATTTATGCTCGTGTGGCAATCATTGGCAATCACCATAGAAGATATCTAATTTATCCCTAGTTTTTCTAGGAGAGGGGAAGTACCAAACTTCTAAACTCGAGGTGGAGGTGGTAAAACTGTCAATGATTACATCCACGAGTACTATGATGCTAGAACTAAGAAGAGTGGGTCTCAGGTTCCCATCAAGTACATTACCAACCTAAGCCTCCAAGTCATTCTTTACACTATGGTGTGAATCGTACAATCCAACTCTTTGCATTTGGATTCTTGGGCCCAAATGCAACATGGGGTCAAATTATTGTGTTAGGGACCTAACCTCCCTAACCCCTCACGTAGGTAGAATAGTATGGTTTCCATGTAATAAAGGCCATTATTAATAAGGCCTAGTTATAAGGAAGAATAAGTTAAATGTAAGAAGAACTAATAGAAGCTTCTACTTCTAGAAGATCTTCCTCTAGAGTTTTCTTTTGGTAGATATATTTATTATAAATAGGAGTCGAGGTAATGATAAGTTTTTATCTTAAGAATTATTGTAATAGAGCGCTTCTCTCCTAGAGGTTTCCTCCTCGAAGAGACAAGTGAAGATAGTTTCTTTTCAATAAAGGTATTATTTTGGTGTTGTCATTTCATCTATTTTGTTATTCCATTGTTATTCTCTGCAATATTTATGTTTTCAGCTATTATAATAGATCTCTAACCTTACAAGTGGTATCAGCGCACTTTCCTTGGAAGAAAATTGTGGGTTATTTTTTTTTAGGGTAGAGACAAATTTCGGTGTATTGAAGCTACAGATATTTGTCGTTCAACACATAAATCTGTGGTCGGGGAATCATACATGCATGAACTACAAGTGATATTTAAGAACACATTGTTGGCCACTCTTGTAACCCTTGTTGGTACCCCTTCGAGTGGTAGTGCATCAAACATCACCTGTATATGGATCAAATTAGATATCCTAAAGCCCTCCATACATAAACCAATCAGACACTTGAATACTATAGTGCCACCGAGAACAGAACTCGGGAAGATATTGTTTAGTACATGGGTAGTCGGGTAGTATGGCTAAGGGAATGTTCTAAACTCCTTAGTTGGTGCCCTGAGATATTGGGTCAAGTACTAATGTTGGAAAATGCATGTATATCAGAGAGTTATATCACAGGGAAAAAACTTTTCTGTAGAAACCATGAATACCCTAACCCTTTGGACGAAAATAGAAATAGAATAAACAAGATCTATTATCATGCAATTGTACCTCTTGCATTCTAGTTGGGAAATTCCTACACTTTCCTTACTATTAATCCTTTGGCCATTTGATCACTACAGTGTTATTCAGATCAGAGTATAACTCCGTAGGAATAAAAAACAAAAATTGGATCCTGTCGGCACCATTATTTGAGACCTATCCCATTGTATTCCTCTCTTCTCCCTGATCACAAACATACATATCATTTTTTAGGAAAACAAATCCCATGGACCCAACACCCCTATTTTGAATCTATCCCATTGAATTCCTCTCTTTTCACTAATCGTTGTGGTACCATTCACCAGTAACCCATTTCTATGTGGTCCCACTTTCCCCCGTGTCCCATCCCCATGGCCCACACTCATAGCCAAGAATCAAAACAATGTCTCACTGCCTTGGAAAAATATCATGACCAAACCCAGATTGATATTTCTTCCATTACTTACAATATTGGTAACCTCAAATCCTGTCTTTCTCTGCTCGAATCACTTCCTATATCCATCACTCAATTGACCACCATGTGTCAGGAATGTCAGGACACAGTGAATAATTTGACCCCCTTGTTTAAGCCCATCCCAGATCCTTTTTCTTCTTCCACAACTTATAACCCTGAATGTCCTAAATCCTTAGATTCCACCTCTTTTCCTTCCCACCACTTTTAGCAAGACCTATGTCCCCCTCGCACAAAGGTGAAAACAATTGATGGATTGGATCCCATAGGCTGGGTCACACAAATGGAACACTATTTGTCTTTGTACGAAATTATTGATGAGTTGGACAAACTTAGGTATGGTGTTCTCCATCTAGATCCAAAACATTGGCAATGGTGGAAATTGAGAAAAAATACCCACAAAGGGTATGTGGCTTCGACCCAATTTGTGACAGATATTTATAAAATCTTTGACACTAAAACCCATCATTTAGGTCATTTGAAAAAGTTGAAACAATCTAGCACAATGTAAGACTTTATAGCTTCTTTTTAGTGATTAGTTTTCCGCACCGAGGGCATGTCTAATGCTTTTTTCTAAGAATTCTTTATCAGTGGCCTCAAGGATGACATATGTGCCCATTTACTCATGGATCACCCTCAGAGTTGGGTGGAAGATACTAAAATAGATAAGGAAGCACACAGGTTGTCTCTTCTCAAACCACAAAACCCTCCTTTATTTCTCGCCCTAAACCAGTCAATCCCACTCCTCCTTATACTCCACTAAATATCCAAAAATTGACCAGGGCATAAATGGTTGAACGACAACTCAAGGGACTTTTTTATAATTTTGATGAAAAATATTTTCCAAGGCACAAGTGTAAGGAACAAATTTTTTTTATGGCCATCGCTAAGGATGTTTCTAAAGAATATGTTGAGGCTTCCCCTGTGGCCGAGTCACTTGAACCCACTAACTTGAATCCAACTTCCGACCCTCCAGAAGTTGAACCGATCATTTCCCTGAATGCTCTCACTGGATTCTCTGCTCCCCAAAACCTCAAGCTAATTGGTTACATTAAGCATAGAAAGGTCATCATCCTCATTGACAGTGGAAGCACCCATAATTTTATTCATCACCACATTTCTCAAGAAACTAATTGTTCTATATGAGTAGTCAACAACTTTCATATCATGATTTCCAATGGCAGGTCCATGAAATGTGGGGGGTGTTGTGAAAATGTGTGTCTCCAAATTGGTCAGTACCACATTAAATATCATGTGTTTTCTATCGACATGTGTGGTTGTGACATTCTATTGGGTGTTGAATGTATAAGGACTTTGGGCCCCATTCTCATGGATTTTAAGGAACTAACCATGCAATTCAACCAGGAGGGCAGTAATATAAATTCCAAGGAATCCCAATAGGTTCCCATGATATCATCAGTTCCCATCACATGGAAAATCTCCTCAAAAAAGGTCATTTCGGAATTATTGCACAACTCCATTCCATTCATGCCACTGAGACACCTTATGTGCCTCATGAACTCCAATCCATCCTCTCCAAACATCAAATTGTTTTTTCCACTCCCTGGGGACTCCATCCTTCCCATGGTGTTCATGATCATTCCATTCCCCTCATCCCTAACATCCTTCCTCCAAATTTTTGTCCCTATCATCATCCCTTTTCCCAGAAAAATGAAATTGAGAAAATTGTTCAAGAATTGCTCATCGCGGGAATTATTTTTCCTAGTACTATCCCCTATTCTTCTTCTGTGTTCATGGTACTTAAGAAAGAAGGCTCTTGGAGCATTTGTTCTTACTTTTATGCCCTCAAAAACTCACCATTAAATAGAAATGTCACATTCCTGTCACTGATGATCTCTTGGATGAATTAAGTAGTTCCTGGATCTTTACTAAACTCGATCTTCATTATGGCTACCACTAGATACATATGAAAGCTACAGACATTACTAAAACTACATTTCAAACTCATGAGGGCCACTCTGAGTTCTTGGTCATTCCCTTTGGCTTGTGTAATGATCCCTCCACTTTCCAAATCATCCTCAATCATGTCTTCCATCCTTTTCTCCGTCCTTTTGTCTTAGTTTTATTTGATGATATTCTCATCTATACTAAAACTTGGAAAACCCATCTTTCTCATGTGGATCGAGTTCTTCATATACTCTCTTAGCACCAAATTTTCCTCAAAAAATATAAATTTTCTTTTGGAGCCTTGGAAGTCGAGTACTTGGGTCATATTATTGGTAAGACATGTGTGAGGGTGGATCTTAAGAAGATTGAATCTATGTAGGATTTTCCTCGACCAAATATTCTCAAAATCTTGGGTGGTTTTCTAGGTTTAGCATGCTATTATCATAACTTTGTTAAGAATTATGGAAATATTGTGGTGCCTCTCACTAATATGATTAAAAATATTTCTTTCACATCAAATCAAACAGTTGATCAGGCCTTTCAAGCCTTGAAGGAGGTTATGTGCACCACTCTTGTCTCGTCCCTTCCTGATTTGACAAAGACCTTTGTCCTGGAATGTGATGCTTCCATGAGAGGAATTGGAGAAGTCCTTATGCAATATGGATGGTCTTTGTCCTTCACCAGTAAACAACTATCAGAGTGAAATTTGGGCCAATCAATCTATGAAAAGGAAATGTTGGCTATTTTGCATGCAGGGGATCTCTGGCACCCTTATCTATTGGGGAAACTCTTCCAAATTAAGACAGATCATCAGAGCCTCAAGTATTTTCTAGACCAGCATCCTTCATCCACGGAGAAACAAAAATGGGTGACTAAGATATTTGGATATGATTATTAGATAATTTACATGAAAGGTAATGGAAATATCGTTATTGATGCTCTTTTAAGAAAATAGGAAGATGAAGGCTCCCTTTTTTCCCTCTCCTTCATTGTACCAGATTGGATCCAAGTTGTTCGCCAATAATGGATGCAAGATCCCAAAATTTCACATATGATCCAACAATTGCAAGCCAATTATCCAGTTTCCCCAGGGAACTCTTGGGACAATGATGAGCTTCTCTATAAAGGCTATTTTTATTTATTTAAACAGTCACAACTTAAATCCATGGTTCTTTTTTATCTTCATGCTACACCCACAGTTGGGCACTCAGGGTTTACCAAAACCTATGACTAGGTAAAATGTTATTTTTTCTAAGATGGTATGAAACAGGATGTTCAAACTTTTGTGGTGGAATGTGATGTTTTTCAATGCAACAAGGGAGAAATAGTAAAAGGCCCTGGCACACTTCAACCTTCCAATTCCACTTGTTATTTGGAGGTATATCTCTATGGATTTCATTGTTGGCTTACCTAAATTGGTAAATAAGTCATTCATCATGGTGGTAGTTGATCGTCTTTCCAATTATGCTCATTTTTATGCTCTTCAACACCCATTTACAACCTCCATTGTGGTTCAACATTTCATGGATCGTGTCTTCAAGATTCATGGCATGCCTCATTCTATTATATCAGATAGAGATCCCACTTTCACCAACAATTTTTGGCAATAATTATTTAGACTACAGGGCATCGAATTTCATCTCAACATTTCCCTACCATCTCAGACTAATGGTCAAAATAAAGTTGTCAACAAGTGTTTGGAAAAATATTTGAGGTGTTTTTCATTTGAAATGAAAAATCAGTGGGCTCAATGGTTACCTCTATTTGAATGGTGGTACAACACTTCTTACCATAAAACTACTTGCATGAATCCTTTTGAAGTAGTTTATGGAAAAATCCACCTTCAATTCTCTCATACATTCCTGATGTCTCAAAGTTCTAGGCGGTTGACCAAACTCTTACAATTCGAGATGTTATTCTATGTACCCTCAAATATAATTTAGTCATGGATCATAATCACATGAAGAAACAAGTAGATCAACATTGCTCAGAATCTCAAATTGTTGAAGGAGACCAGGTGCATCTTTGACTGCAACCTTAGAAGAAGACTTCACTCAAGGTCGACCATTGTCAAAAACCGGTGCCAAATTTTATGGTCCTTATATAGTTCTCAAGAACATGGGATAGGTGGCCTATCAATTAGTGTTTTCCAGTCATTCTAAGCTCCATCCCGTTTTTCATGTCTCCTACTTAAAGAAGGTGATTGGAACTAAGTGATAAACTCAAACTAGTCTTATCGAGTCAGATGAAGAAGGATCCATCTAGTTGTAGCCACAAACAGTATTGGACTAGCGTGAGCGTTGTCTCTGTCATCACACCATCAAGGAAGTGTTAGTACATTGGAAAGATACAACTCTAGAAGATGCCAACTAGGAGTCAGGTACCATTCTGCAGCAATTTCCTCATCTCAATCCTTGAGGACAAGGTTTTTTTTAAGGGGGGGGAATGTTAGAGACCCAACCTCCCTAACCCCTCACGTAGGTATAATACTATATTTTCCATGTAATAAAGGAAAATATTAATAATGGCTAGTAATAAGGAAGAATAAGTGAAATGTAAGAATGCCTAATAGAAGCTTATGCTTCTAGAAGATCTTCCTCTAGAGTTTTCTTTTGGTAGATAGATTTAGTATAAATAGGAGTAGAGGGAATTATATGTTTTTTTCTTGAGAATTATTGTAAAAAAGAGCTTCTATGCTGGAGGTTTCCCCCTCAAAGAGCCAAGTGAACATTGTTTCCTATCAATAAAGGTATTATTTTGGTCTTGTGGTTTCATCTGTTGTGTTGTTTCATTGTTATTCTCTCCAATATTTATGTTTTAAACTATTATAATAGATATGGTACCTTACATCTTGAGACCCACTATGTTCGAATGGAGTACGACAATTCTAAACTACATCAAGTCTCAACTTACAGATTGCAATATCAAGAAAGATAACAACTTTGGATTTGGTAGTATCCTATGCACTTTCTTCTTTGAGAGGTTTCCTATGATGATCGTGAGGACATATGTACGAGGAAACTTGTGACCATGTCCCTCCATGGTCCGATGGACCAAGTTGATAGCTCCACTAGGAGGGGGGAAATTATCCAACCCGTATGACGATGACTTTTTCAATTGGTGGGAGTGGAATAATCCCTTCATCAAGGATTACCCCTATCCTGGAATCAAATTTACTAATGAACCCGGTGTCATCGTTCCTCCTAAATATGAGCCACGGGATAGAGGTAAACAAAATTCTGTTTATTTAAATTTTTAATTTTCGAATATGTGTGTGTGTGTGTGTGTACATGGAAATGTAAAAAGACCTATTTTTTTGTGAGGTCCATCATATTCATAAGTACTTTAATTTGTATATAGATATAGCACCTATGAGGTCAGCTAATATCATGCGACACAACTGACAAGGAAGAGAGGAGGCGGGTTCGAGTTATGATGTAGCTAGGACCTTGCTCGGTGTGGGAAGAAACTTTGAGGCCCTCACTCACAACGTGCATATGGTGACTATTGATGACCTCCCCATAGGCATGCAGTGACATGTCATGGGGGTACCCAGACCATGGGTCAGACTATTATGGAATTTTGAAAATATCATTTTTTTTCTATGATAGGTTCTACCGGCTTCATGCCTAGATACATTATGCACTCATAGCACAATATTTTGTACTTATATGACATTATATTACCTTCAGGGGATAGGGGCCCCACATTCTATACTTATGGATATAATTTTGATATATATATATATATATTGTAACACACTTGACCCCTAAGTACCCTTTCTAGGGATGGGGAATCAAAAGTTTACTTACCTTAATCCTCTCAAATATTCTTTCTAAGGTCTCCATCCTCTTCTACTCAATAGAACATTTCCACTGACTGCTATCAGGCCCAAATCTGAGCTTTGGATTGCAAGTTATGGCCTCTCAAAGTTATTCAGGTGTTATCAGTCAAGGGCCATGGGGAACCCACGTGGGTCCATCTCATTTGCACCATCCAAAGTTCCTACATCTACAGAAGAATTCCATACACCATACAATCCAATGATAGGACTTAATCCCCATTTTTTTAGCACTCGGTAAATTTCCTAGAGGTTGACAACAGAAGAAATCTACTAAGGTAACTTTATCCAACTGCTTTTGAAGTTGGGATCTAACCCTTCCAACTTCAGAGAGGGATCTCTTTATATGATTTAGCTATGGTTCAAATTTTAAATATTAGGCTAGGTAAATAAATAGGCTGGTTTTTGTCGTTGTAGTGTTTGTCGAGTTGGTTGAGACAGTCTACACATCCATTGGGCTATGGGGTCTGTGTTTTTAATAAAATATGAAATCTGAGCCAGAAACGCAAAGGAAAACTTTCACAGGGCAAGATAATATAATCATTGGATTCTTTAGTAGCATAAATGATGAATAGTAGAAAAGATGAGAAAGATAATTTCAACAAAGAAGCAGTTAAGAATTTCTTTATTGAAAACACCAGAAGATAAAACACTAAAA
>SNQJ01S0264723.1:0-12024 GCA_010110895.2 Picea sitchensis
ATGTTTTCCATTGTAGTGCCTCAGGATCATTCAAACCAATTGCTCGGGAGGACCGCCAACTCCTGAAACCCCAATTTGGGGCATCACGGATATATGCGTATGCTAGAAAGAAGATACTTGCTTGATGCAAAGAGACTAATAGATTGTTTGAGAGCCTGTATTCATTACCTGCCCCGACCCATGGGTCCAATCAAATCCTTATGTTTTTTCCATCTACAATTTTCCATGCTATCCATTTGCCTATGATGGGAAAAGCCTCAGATAGAGTCTTCCAAACTATAGACGCCTTTGGAATCGTCTTCCTGGGGCATCCATGCTATCCATTCTATCACTGATTTTCCTTCGAAATATTTCCCTTTTATTGCCTTTCCCCAAAGGGATTGATTATTCAACAAACACCAAAGACTTTGGCTGCCAGGGATCGTGTAAATAATAGGAGATTTTTAAGTCCCCAACCACCCAAACTCTTTGGCCTAGCAATAGTGGACCACTTCACCAAAGGGACACCATCTGATGTTCAACTTCCTGACCATAGAAACCTGAAGCATAATTTTCTGATCTTAGTCAAAATACTCTTTGGAATGGAAACGATCGAAGTCCAATATACATGTATTGCTTCCAAAGCCGACTTGATTAATATCAGACGTCCGCCTCTAGAAAGCAATCTATTTGCGCAAACAGATAATCTCACTTCGATCTTTTTTATTATCCAATTCCAATCCACTACTCGTTATAAATTTGGTTTCAAGTGAAAACCCAGATATTTAAATCCCTCCTCCATATCCATTACATGGAAAGAGCGTCCCTGCCAAGTAGTTCTTAACTGATGTGGAAAGGTTTTTCATGGATATCAGAATTTTTCCCACATTAATGCTCATTCCGGTCACTAGTTCAAACCTTTCTATGATACGTTTCAACGCCAAAATGTATGGATTCGAACCAAATATGAAAACAAGGATATCGTCAACAAATAAGAGATGTGTAATGCAAACTTGGTTGGATATTTTGATACCTTTGATATCACCTATTGCGACACCTCTATGGATCATTTTACTTAAAGTTTCTGCCACAAGGAGCAATAGAAGAGGGGATAGGGGTCATCCATGTCGAAGGCCATGGGAAGCTCTGAAGAAAGGACTGCCATTAATCAACACAACAAAATTAACAGTAGTAATACACGCCATTATCCAATTGACAACCTTTGTATCCATCCCCAGCTGTAAAAGACACAACCTCAAAAAAGTCCAGCTGACGCGATCATGTGCCTTTGACAGATCAATCTTCAAGGCGATGGCTGGAGTTTTTTGAATCCTTATCGAGTGGAGAGTCTCTTGTGCCAGAGAAACAACGTCATGTATCTGTCAATTTTGAAGGAAACCAAACTGTTCTTCTGAAATGATATTGCTGAAAATAGGATTCAATCTGATAGCAATAATTTTAGTGATCAACTTGTAAATTAGATGGCGGCATGAGATGGGTCTGTAGTCATTAAAGGACGTTGACTTCTGTTTCTTAGGAATCAAACAGATGAACGTTGAGTTGATTGTCCCATGCATGCAACTTTTGGTCTGGGATTCCCTCACCACCTTCAAAATGTCAGATTTCAACAAGTCCTAGGACCCTACATAAAATTCCATCGTAAACCCGTCCGGCCCAGGACTTTTTCCTTTCTGCATGGAAGACAGAGCGCTTAAGATCTTTGATTCGGATACCTCGCAAGTCAGTACTTCGTTCATTTCTTGTGTAATCGTCCTGGGAAAAGGTTTAGTGTATCCCGAGTTTCCAAAATTGGATAACCTTGTGGTTATGTGAATAAACTTTTGAAATGTTGGACGCCTGCATTTGCCTTGTCTTCGAAGGATCTCGCCAAGTTACCATCACCATCCGCAATTTCCCAAATTGTGTTGCTGTTTTTTCTGATCAATCCCCCCCGAAAGACCATCCACATCTACAAAAATGGAAGACCATCCTTTTAAGAGTGAACTTAGAATTGACTGGTCATTTTGACAGGAAGTCATAGTTTCCTGCAACATAATTATATCTGGGTTTGTGCGTCGCATGAGCCTTTTGAGGGCTAGTCTCTTTGGGGTGCCCCCAAAACCCCGTAGATTTAAGGATAGCAGAATCATCTGGAGACCCCCGGGGGGCAACCTTCGATCTAAGAACCCCAGAAATGGTATTTTGTCGACCTAGTCTTATATCCTCCTTTGCTTTAGACAGCTTTCTAGATATTTGATTTTCGGCCAGCATGTAAAGTCTGTGGTTGGTCCAGGTCCAAACCCCCTCAGCTGGTCCCCTAGGGAGAGGATTTTATCCTGGACCTCAGATCGTATTTCTTCCTACCTTCCCTAGGGATTTTGGAGGGAGATGAACAAATGCTAAGGGATTGAGGGGAACGCTCAGACACTAAATCTGAATAGGGGACTAAGGATCCAGCCAAAGGTTTTTCGGGAGCCTCAGTTAGAGGGTTAACCAGGTCAATACTAGTCGGGGATGAAACAAGAAGAGGGTCGGTCGGAAAAGTTTCATTCGCAGAAGTCTTCCTAGGAGGGGATAATTCAAATATAACATCGATTTGTGCAGAATTCTTGAGAGGAGACGAAACAAGTATCATATCGGGGGGAGACACTTCCTTGATGACCTTAGATGTTTTGACGATTGTAGGGGGTACATCCACGTCCTTTGTGACCTTAACCAAAGATTTTTTGTCAGGGACCTTTATTCGATGATTTTCTGACCCAAATCTTATTTGGCGGCTTTTTTCCTCCCATAGACTGCCCACAGTGCGCAATGGAGTGACCCGTCTGTCTGCAACGAAAGCACCGGAATGGAATTTTCCAGTAATCCACCTTCTGCGACCAAAAGTGTCCTTTGTATTATATTTCGAATTCGTCTACCAATCCATCCTGCATGGCCACTTCTACCATAATCCAGGCGCATCTGCGATCTTCTTTTGATGGGCATCTTTCCCCCATGTAGACGAATCGGCCAAGTAGATTGCCAATTCTTGTTAAGCAATCTTGATTCCAAAACTGAAGTGGGAGACCTCGGAAAATCACCCAGATCTTTTGAGAAACCATTGGAGATTTCGTTGGGTCGAAATCCAAATTCTAACGCTGAAGCACCAGTCTAGAGCGACCCCAGCTCCAATCCATAGCCATTAGTTTCAATACATCATTCTTATCCTTCAAAATTGCTACGAACCAGCCCCGAATGAGAATATGAAAGACCGGGATGTAACCTATAGCAGTCTCCCAATGTTTCTCCATCCAGGACCGAAGCGAACTCAAACCGACGATTTTCACTGTGAATCTGCTAACCATCGCTCTGTCTATCATCATCGGAATTTCATTTAGAGCGATGTCCTCCACAACTTCCATCCTCATCTCTCTCCTAGCCTTGATTCTGCTGTGACTTGTTGTAGCTTGGTTCGAAGCAGTGGTGGGAGGTGTTTTTGTGACAGGTTCTAAACCGTCGCTGGGACAATTAGCTGGCGCATCGCTCTGGAGAGTTCTTGCATTAACGTCGATCGTCGTCACCTTTTTTCCAGAGGAGTTCACATCATCCAGAGGAGGATCTAACGGTCCTGATCGTTTTTGTATAAATTCCAATCTTGAAGAGAAAATGCCGTCCAGGATGGGGCCGTCAGGTTCATAATCAAGCTCGTCCAGCTCCATAACTGGGAGTTCACGTGAGGAGAGCCAACAATGCAACTACTGGTCTGATCACCGGAAAATAGGAACAGGAAGATGAGGTGGCGAGAGGCCCGGGATCGGAAGCCGATGATAAGAACCTATCGCACCCGCAAAAAATAATCTATCTTGGACTGAAAAACCCGCATTTAATGGCGCACAGACCGAAGAGGTATGAAAAGATCTCCCTAGGAAATGAGTGCAAAAAAACACCGGAGGAAAATAAACGATGATCTCCGGCCATATTCTTGGGCTGTATAGCACCTCAATTCTCTTGGGCTGTATAGCACCTCAATTTTTTGGCTCCTCTGCCAAAAATTTGCATAATTATAAACCTGAATATTTTTGGGCCATCATATATGATACTTCTTGGGCTGTATAGCACCTCAATTCTCTTGATGCAACAACTTCTTGGTGTAAATGCGTAGAAGTTTATAAGATTGCAATGGATGATATTATATTGCTATTTCAAACCTTACAAGAATGTTTCCGGATGCCTTTTTCATCTGTGACTCAATATTCATACGAAGCTTTAATATAAAACCCTATTTCATCCATGGCTCAATATTCATCTGAAGCTTTATTATAAACCCTCTTTCATCCATGCCTCAATATTCATATGAAGCTTTATTATAAATCCCAATCAATCGGATAAAGCTCTACTGAAGAGATTGGTTTCATTATCAATCGGATAAAGCTCTACAAGAGATTGGTTTCATTAGCTGACATGCAATTTTCTTCTCCATCCTACTGATGATGTATTGCCATAAATCAATTGGCGATGTCACAAAAACATATGGGATGCCAAGGAACTTAAAAGATTTACCCTCCTTCAGTTTATTTCCAATCCAAATGCTGTTAGGTAGTTGCTATAAATTGGCTAACTTCACCAAGATATCTATATCACACCTTTACATCATGTTTAATTACACCCCTAACTGTTTATGGTGCTAACCTCAACATTTAAATATCATATTTATCACATCTTATTAATATATAAACTTATAAAGTGACCATTATACAAATATTTATGTCTTATAATTATTATTAATAATTATTGAATTTTTAATACGTTAACACTCCCGATAGTATTGTTTTCAACTGTCTACTTCCCTAATACAAAAGCTGAAAAACTTTTACAAAGATGAGATTTACAACTTAAAAGATGACTACAAAATTTTGAAGACACATATGGGTATATCGACATCCACTGAGGCACTAGGTTACCAGCGTCAGTACTTGTTGGTTCAGTAAGATGGTATCTTGGTTACGTGTGGATCTTCATTGCTAGATCCAGGTCCTTTTGTTACTGCTCTATGAGAATGTCATCTCTCAGATCCAGGTCCTTTTGTTACTGCTCTATGAGAATGTCATCTCTCTCATTTAAAGGCAGAATTCAACCAAACTCAATTACAAATATTTCAACTCTGTAAGATTGATATCACCCTCACATGTCCTTACATTGAAGGTAGGTTTCATTCAATTCACCTTGACAACCTATCAAACTGGTCATTCCGACTTCTTTACCCTTGCCTGGAGACTTTTAGTAGCTAATAAAAAACAAGTAGCGTTTTACTGTGTTTACACTCACTCTCTTTCCTTTCTTTGTTTCACAAATTCAAGTGTGGAGTAAAACTCTAACAGACCTTCACATATTTTTCAGAAGTAAATCATCAAACTGTTTTCCATCAAACACAGTGCCTGTTGTCCATGCTTTTGGAGAATTTCCTTAGACAATGAGCAAAACATTGGGGTGTAGTTTGCACAGATTCTGAGCAATGTTTTGTGGTTTGTGTTAGGCATGCACACTGACCATTTCATCTCTAAATTTTGTGACCAATATTTTCAACATCTTATTTTAAGGATTTGTGCTTAGGACAAAGTCAGAAATTTCACCTCATTTACTGAGGTTTCCCTGAAGTTTTTGTTTCTTTGAACTTTCTCAGCCTTGTGGGTCAATCAAAGAGTAATTATATAGCAATATATTTCACTTGTGTCCAACCAAAATCACTAGGCTGCCCAAGAAAACAAACACTGAAACAATGCACTTCAAGGGAAATATGTTTCTAGCCCTAAGGGCACAATCCCCAACATATAACAGACCTGAAAATAACTTATAAACAACAGATTTGTCAGAGCCACAAATCTGCCCTCTTAGCTTCTATTTAGTTTTCAAATCACTCAACAAAATCTGCTCATTGTTATGTTAAATCAGCATACATAACCAACACTAGAACATAATCAATCGTCATGAAAACATAAGCTGAAAATTAGATATGCAAGTACACAAAGTTTGGGCAGCAAAGTACACTTTATATATACAACAAATGAAGTTACAAGTACTTACCAACAACAAATCAGATCTGCAAGTACATTAAGTTTGGACAGCAAAGTACACTTTTATATATACAACAAATGAAGTTACAAGTACATACCAACAACTTAACAGAAGCTCGTATAAGATTTTTTCTTCTAGTTTATCACAAGCTAGGACTCTCCAATGCCTCCAATCCCTAGCTAGGGTATCCTCCATCAACAACAAACCAAAACTAGCAAATATGGTCTAGCAAGGCACCACACCAAGCTTCTTCTAGCCACTCCAAAGGCTCAACAACAAGCTAACATGAACACCAACAAGTCCACCCTTAATCTTTTTCCAAGCTTGCCTCACACAAGCTCCACAAGCAAAGCACTCCAAGTCTCCTCTAGGGTTTCTTCACCATGAACCCTAGGTCCTTCTCACACAAGGACATCAACCTTAACACATTAAGGCTTCTCTAGGTTTTGCCTCTCACAAACCCCAGTGCCTTCCTCCCTTGCATCAACGCAAGTACAATGACTCAAGGTATGTTCACCAACTAGATACAATGATCTAATGAACTCTCTTCTACCATGCTTCTTGTCCACCCGAGGGTGTGCATCTCCCAAACCCTAAGTCTTCCTCTCTTGCATTGCACAAGTACCGAGATCTCTAGACAATGTTACAATGGAACATCAAGAGTACATCAACATAAGCTCCAAGTCTTATTCAAGCTAAGTATGACACCCATCTCTAAGACTCCTCTATTCTAACACTCTATGTTCTTGCCCTAGGGTTTACATCACACAAACCTTAGGTCTTCATATTTTGCTTCACACAAACCCTAGGTCTTCTTCTCTTGCATCGGACAAGTGCTAAGACCCAAGCTCATCCCTAACATTAGCATTCATTTTCATGTTTCCTCTAGGGTTTTATATCACAAACCCCAGGTCTTGCACCCTACAAGTTTTCTCCAAGATAATTACAAATATGAATAATGATTACATCAAATGTGAGTAATGATAAAGGCTCTCTTCTTTCTTTATATAGAATAGGTGAGGGAAGCCAACATAAAACATGGACTAGGTCCAGACTCCACACAAGTAGTCCTACACCTAAGTCAACAAGGGAACCTCACATGGAGTGTTGTACAATACAAGGATGACAAGTGTCACACTAGGGTTTTACCCAACCCCAAAGTGGTGCGCCCTCCAAGCATGATGCCTTTGGGCCCAACAATCTAGATGGTGTGCTATCCAACAGGTTGTTAGCTCAATGCTCCCTCTTACATGGTGGTTCATTCACCAAGTATCCTCATGCAAGGTGCTCCTCCTCTAGCTGTGTGCTACATGTCCTTTTGTGCCCAACACTCCTTAACATTTGTTCCAAGGTAGTTACTTGATCCAATACTTCTCATCAACATATGTGTCTGGTTCCCCAACCAACATCCACGAAGTATGCTTCTTAACCCAAGCATCCTCAAGTCAAGTATTAAGTATTCGACCTCCAAGGTGTATGCCACATGGTTCCATGCTCTTAGGGCTAAGTTCTCTCCTCCAGGTGCCTAGTGCTCATCTTCCTAGGTAGGTACCTCTCCTAATCAAGCAACCTACTCCCTCACAGTGTGCATCCAATGTGTTAGTCATCATGCCACATAAGATAACAACCTCCTAAGTAAGTGCCTTATGCTAGAACTTTATCCAAGGTCAAGCATCCACTCAAACTGAGCCATCCATAAGTCCATCAAGCATTAGTAAGGGACTAGGAGACCTAGTGCTCTCCTAACTAGGTGAAAACTCTTTTGGAGCAACCCCAAAAGCTAACACTTTTAAATTTATTCTGGTTCCAGTCTGAAGTATACATTCATGTTCTATTTTTTTGTTAAAGTTCTAAAGTCTTTATTTCACAGGAAAATCTTCAACAAGCAAATACCTCTGAAGTCTGGAAAACACGTTCGCACGCTGAATTCTACAACATCTCCCTTCAAATCCTGTCTTCTATGGTGTTTGTTTGCAAGTCAAAAGTCCCTATTGGTGTGCTTACAGTGTGGATTTTTATAGAATACGATTGCTATGCATTCTTTCATTTGCTTATGGCATAAATGCCCAGCTAGGGTGACACTTGAATGAAGCATTGTGGAAAAGGAGATGCATTTGGGAAATGAAGTGCATATTCGTAGTATGAGTCTTAATGGCTCATGCCAACAATATGAAATTCCCCGTGGTAGTATATGGTTATGTGACTCATACATGAACACACTTGATAATAGCTTTGTGAATGCATTATCCATGGACTTGCAAGGATGTTATGCCTGTTTTATATTTGGTCCTTGTACATGCACTTTTCAACATGGTTTCTATATGGCAAGCTTACAATTAATAAGTATTATTTTGTATGTTGAGGGAGGCATAAGTCGCTTGCATGGGTAATAGAAATTTTAGCTACGGGTGAGAGACGAGCTAGTGCTTGTTTTGGTATGGACCCTAACATCATGTCTATTTTGATATTGTCACATCCCCATAGGATGTCTTCTCAAATCTTGCGATTGTGCACCTCTTGAGGGCACACGACAATGCGACGGTTCTCACTTGGTTGTTGGCAACACCAATGGTACTTCGTCCAAACTACGTCTCTTCACCTAGAGCATACCCATACTCCGTTCTAGGCTACGGGCGAGTCACACTCCTACTATGTGCAACTCACTTGTATACTTAGACAATCTTGTTAACAACTTAACACTTAGTCATTTAAGCATACATCCATGAACATGTGAAACAAAGAGAACACTTGTGAAACAAACAAGAAACACATAGATATAGTGCGGGCGACACAAGACATGCCTAACACCCAACCGAATCTTATTATTGAGAAACAATTACAATATGAGCACTACTAGCTCGGTTTACAACTTGGGTAGAGTCGCACAACTCACCTCACCTCACCAAGACACTCATACACAGATTCGTCACACCAAGATTCATCTGTCGCAACAACTTTCACAACTCCTACGGTGCACCCCAAACATGTGTCCCCCTCAGACTCACCCTCTCTTCTTTGTCACAAGACTTCACACGGACTTGCAGTTCTGTCTCATAACATACCTCATCCAAACTTGCAACAAGACTTCCCCAACTCCAAAGTCACCCTGTCTACTGCTAGAATCAACCTAAAGAAGGTCACCCCAACTTTGTCCACATAATCAACTCAAGACAACACAAGTCCTCCCATGTGGAGTGACTTGGCTCCTTGAGGGAGCTTGCCCCTCCTTGTCCAAATCTACCACAGAACCTAAGAGTTGATCTTGTCCTCTTCACTTGCTTTATGCCTTCGTAGTTGTGTGCCTTGTGCTCTTATATGGACTCCAAACGTCACCTTCGCGAATTGTCGCGTCCTTTATGTGTGTCGTGCCCCTTCGCAGACCAATGCACCCAAACGAACCGACATGCCCCTTTGTGGACCTGGAGCACCCAAACGAACTCGTGCACTTGTCAATCTTTGCGTCCTTTGGGACCGACGCGCCCCAACATTGGTGCACTCGTCATGGCGACGCGCCCCAACCTCTTTGGTGCACCCAACCTTGTGCTTCGCCTCATGCTTGGGAAAGCCCCTTAGCGTGTTGGTGTGCCCAAGGTGCCCACATGCCCACCTAGTGCGACTCTTGGGTGTTGGAGCAACCCCAAATTTCGTCTCCTCAAGGATTTGGACGAGGGTGCTCGTGCTATTCGAGCCGAGTACCTTACATCCTCCCCCACCTCAAGTCATTGTTGTCCCCAACAACATCCACAAAATCTGCGATCTCCAAGTCTCTGCCCAAATGCGTGCCCTCGTCGCAACTAAGTTTGTTGGAACCCCAAGTTTTGTGCCAATTGGAAACCTTAAATTTTACCAAAGTGGAAACCTCAAGCTTCCTTGCAAGTGGAAACCCTAAGTTTCCAAATCACACTGCAACCATCCACATTCCCCTCTTCCCAAAGTTGTGTGCGTCCAATCTGTTATATTTCGTAGTTCACCCAGACTTGGTGCATACGCACCTCAGGTCCGGTTTATGTTCTCAACAAAATACATAAATATTACACAATTTGAACTATAAACATAAGCAAACTGAGATGCCTAACACCTTGGCACAACGAAAGATAAAACGAGCAATTAGATCATACATAGGTACACAAGAATTCAATGCCCAAAATCACTTGTTCTTAAACCAGAACATATGGGCTCTCGTACTAGGGACAATGGCCCAATTCTTACACAAAAGAATATGCCAAAAACACTTACAGACACTGTTGAAACCCTCCTTGGTTTTCGTGCCAATGTCGTTGTTCTGAAGCTGAGGGTTAGGGCATCCCTTGCCCCCTCAAACCCTTCTCTTCCTTTGCAGGTCCTTGCACAAGACTAAGGCTAAGTCCTTCCATCCTTCAATTGTCCCTGTAAACTGTTGTTATGTTGTTGTGACAACCCTCATGGCTGCCCTCAAACTATCCCCCAGGTTGTCCCAACAGGTTGCCACAACAACTCCACAATGCTATCCTAGGGCTGTTGTACAACCCCTCAATGGATTGTCAAAAGCTTGTTGTAACAACCATTCTCTTTGGTTGTCCAAGGCTGTTGTTCCAATGTCGTCCAACCCTAAAGCAACCCTCCAATTGTTGTCCAAAAGTCACTTAGAAGGTCTGATGTCACACACACCTGTAACAACCTTCTTTCTCTGTTGTTCCAGGCCTCTACAACTGTTGTTACACACCTGTAACAACTCCTTATCTGCCCAGAACTCAGTGGCTTCCTCTCCTGGGCATGTGGCAGTGGATCCTAGGTTAGACGAGCCTCCTGCTGACTTGCGACTAGGGTATTCTAGGCTGTGGCAACCTCTTCTAGCAGGGCCGAGCCCTCCCACAGGCTAGCCGAACCCTTCCATAAGCTGCGTCCAACGTTTTCCAGCAGGTTGAGCCTCTCCTAGGCTGTGGCCTGCTCTTCCTTGGCAACCGGCTATCACATAGACCTCCTCCTCCTTTTGTACCTGCCCAATCAAAGAAAACAACAGTAAAACTAAGGCTAATCAACCTCTCTCCATGGTTGGACTGAGGTCACCACACTTGGACTGAAATCACCAAGCATCCACACCATAATGAAATGTCACAATGACCTTGATCTCCTTTTATACAAGTCCAAAGGTTGAGTTAGAAGCCCCTTTACAAACTCAAGATTTAATTAGAATAATTTAATCCTCTTTGTGGGTGTGAAGCCCCAACACAAACTAGTGTTTTAAAAACCGTCAAACCGGAACCGAAACCGGCCGGTTTGACCGGTTAGAAGGCGGACCGGTTCGAACTGGGAGAAAAACCGAACCGGCCGACCGGTTTATGACCGAACCGACCAACCGGTTTATGACCGAACTGACCGGTTTGGTAACGAACCGGTCAGTTCCGCCATAAATCGACCGGTCCGGTTCGGTTTTTCTCAAGCACGCTTGCAGATCCCAAAACTTAATTTTTTTTTGGTTTTTTAAAACCCCTTACCCCCCTAAACCCTAACAACATGCTATAAAGACACATCAACCCCCTCTAAGAGCCTCACACCTCTCTCATTCATCATTTGGGAGCATTTGAGAGCATTTGGGTTTTGGAGCAACATTGATTCTTGAGGAGCAACCTTGAGCAGCTTATTGGACAAGTGTTTTGGGCGGTTTGTGGTGGATTTGGCATCTCAACTAGGAGGCTATAGTTCATCATCAAGTTTGGAGGAGTTTGGAGGAGACTCTAGAGGTATGTTGAACAATTTCCACTCATTTTTTTCTATCTTGAAAGTTGAATCTTGATTGTTGAATGTTTGAAAGTTTGAAACTTGTAAGAGTCTCAGACAAGGTTCCTTCTTTGCATTTTTCAGATTGCTTGCATTGTGCAAATTCCACCTTTGATTTAGCCTTTGAGTTTGCATTTACAAATTTACAGTGGCCCCAAAAATTAAAGATGTCGCATGGGTTCATGCCGAGGTGATTGAAGGTCTAATGTATTGCAAGTATTGTCAAAAATGCATCAA
>SNQJ01S0264724.1:0-12024 GCA_010110895.2 Picea sitchensis
TTATAAAAATCTTAGACGAGAGTTTACTGTGTTTTTAACCAATAAGAATGTTGTATTTTTGGCGAAATCTCAGTCGAGCATTTATAAAACTTTTGGCCTATAGTTTTGTTTATTTTTGCATGGTTGCATTATGCCACCCTCATCGTGGCTCACTCAAAAAAGTGTTAACCATCTTTGTGTTTTCATCCATATGATTTGGGGTTTTTTTTATAAAATTTCAACTTGAACAATTGTTAAATCTAGAGATGGCATCCTTAAAACATTGCAACCGTGATAAGTTAAATATCAAAGGATGAAATATGATCCAAACATGTATTATGTAAAATATCACAACAAATATAATTTACTAGTAATGCAATAGTTTGTTTGATGATACAACTATGTATCTCACAACTTTATCAATATGAATTTTTCAATATGATGTATTCTCTTTAATTATTTTATTATAGCATAAAATTGTGTGATAAAAATTTAAGGAAGATTTAAAAACTTTATTCGCAAAATTTTCATATAACAATGGGAAACAATTAACACTCTATGAGGTTGCATATAATGTAAAATGAAAGGAACTCAAAAAATATAGCAATCATCAAATTTGCACTTGTCAGAAATGGGAAAGGAAAAATTCCAGTCTTGCAAGGGACTATATCTTAAGTAAATCATGAAGGGAGGAACTCTACCTTAGGTACGATAGGGGACTTTGACATGTGTTAGACTGCGTCATAGAAATTTGGTTTTGTACCACGAGGAACTATACCTTAGGTATGATAATGAACTCTATCAAACTAGTGGATATATGTAGGAACTCTAACTTAGATACAACAAATAAATTTGCTTTAGGTATGTGGTGTTGGACATGGTGTTATGGTGTTGGCATTGATGTCAAAGAGGGCCAAAATGATCAATGTCGGACATGGTATTATGGTATTGTCATTATCAAGAAGATCAAATATGTATGTGAGATACTAAAGCTCATGAGAGATAACGTAGTAGGTAGCGCAAAATACATAGCATGAGGAACAGAGGAGTCTCTCATATTACTAGATCATCTCTAAGGTGGATCAATGCAGAAAAATCTCAAGAGAGAAGGGGCGATTGAGTGAAGAAGAAACAAAGTTTTGCAATTAAGGAAATCTATGCGAAATATTGTGGAGTAATTGTGATTGTTCCCTTTTGAATTTCGGGAGTAATCACAACCATTGAATCGAGGAGGAATCTTGTCTGTTGATGTAGTTTTTGGGACAATCCATGATCGTTAGATCAAGGGGAATTCAGAGGTTGGGAAGAATTAAATATCAACTGACAGATCTGAAGCATAAGCTTCAGATGATTTCCCAGTTGTTGGATCAAGATTCGATCTGGAATGTAGAGTCATCATGGAGGAAATCAAAGTAAGCTCTCAACCGTTAGATCAACTCAGGATCTATCTTGGTCATCAGATAGAACCAAGTGGAAGGACAGGATAAGCAGACCTCATAAGACACAAAGTCTTGAAACCCTCAAATTCCCGAAGTGAATAAGGGCCATCAGATATGGGAAATGCATGGTGGTCATTGGATGAGGATAGGCGGGTCCAATGGTGGTCAACTTCGACGCTAACCACTACGTTGAAATGGAGACTAGAACAGGTAAATCTACCCGAAATTCGAAGCCCCGAAGTCGCGAACTCCAGTCAAATCTGGCGTTGACCACTCTGACGAAAAGGAGACTAGAATATGTAATTTTACCCGAAAAACGAAGCCCCGAAGTCACGAACTCTCGTCGACCGTTGGATCAGGAAATATCGTCAACCATTGATCTGGGGTAAAATTTGTCAGAGCGCGATCAACTTCGGCCTTGACCTACTACGGCGATAAACAACTTAGATGAACCAAGATCTCCCTAACCCTGGAGTTCCAGAATAAATAGAGGCCATAGGATCAAGACATGAAATATCTATGGTGATAGATCTGTTCGACACTTCGTTAATTCAGGAGGATTATATCGAAGTCTCAAAAGTGTCATATTCCCAAAGTAATGACAACCATCAAATCAATAAGAAACTTCAAATGAACTTATGACTGTTAGATCCAGGAGGAGGACATGTGACACATCAGTAGGCCCATGTCAACAAGACCATGTAAGCAATAGATGACACGTGGACCAATAAGATGATAAAAAGTGTCAAAATACATATGGTACATAAGGTCTGTGAAAGTCACAAATCAAGGTGACACCTGTCACACTCACAACAGGTCCATGCCATCATAGGTGATGAAAACAAACCATGTCAGTCTGGGACTACAACGTCCAGGGATGTGCAGCTTCTCCTACTAGAAAAATGCCCGAAGTGTCGAAGGGAGAAATCGCGAACTAATGTTGGTCGTTGATATAAGATCCTCCAGATTTTCTCATGACTGTTAGATCAAGTGTAGTGGAAGGATTGAGTAAGCATGAGGTGTTAACCGACAACAAGCGATCACCGTCATTCAATGACTTATTTGGTAGGTAAAACTCTGAAGGGATTGAACTACTTCAGAGTTTGAGTATCCTGAAGTCTCGGAGTCACAAATAGTCGAATACCTGAAGAGAGGGATATCCTTTGTTCCTAAGCCCATAGTCCTTGCTTCTAGACATGTGAAGGTTATTAAGAAGGGAAGTGTTGATACGCACTCTGACATAATTTTCTCCAAATGAGTTGGAAGACTGCAAAGGTCGTAGTTCTAAAATGCCGAAGTTTCAAAGAGAATGAGAACCGTCCACTCAACTGCAGATTTAGTCCCGACCGTCTATTTTTTTGAAACCTCTAGACAAGCCAGGATCGTCCATCTAACGAGAGATTAAATATTGACCTTCTTATCTACTAGTGAATACAATATACACACTTCGACGAAATGTCCTCAAGAGGGATTGAACTACTTCATAGTTTGAATATCCTGGAGTCTCGAATCTCTGAAGTTTTGGAGTAAATGACAGACGTCCATCTAAACGTCCAAATTAAAACGAGACCGTTAATATTGATAAGTGATTAAGAACATGTTTTGCTTAACGCCTAGCCACCTCCTATGGTCATATCGAATAGATATCCCGAAGTGTTTCAGTGCGAAATTTAACACACAAAGTAAGAATTTTATCTCGATCAAGTAGGAACGTTGAACCAGATAGGATCTGGACTTTGTCCCTATTTATCTTAAGTAATCCAATACTTGCAATGCATTAAAGATATAATAAAAAATATTAGATTTGATCAATTTAAATTGAGAATGAAATAAAGAGGCATGGGATCGAGTTAAAAGAAATCGATCCATATTTGTGATCAATTTATGAAAATTCTTCTCACTAAATTGAAAATCTTTCATGATAATGTATGAATAATAATGGAGGAAAAACAAAATTTATTATTGTTAATTTAAATGAAGAGGTGCAATGGTTCAAACAAAGGGACACACTGCTTCATAGCTCACACCAGCTGGAAAACTATATAAGAAAGAAAGAACGATGAAGAAGAAGGTGTCTTTGTAGTCCAATTTAGAAGATCAAAACAGAAGCAGAGTCCGAGAAGAAGAACTGATGATTCTTATGCAGTAAGGGTGGAAGGGAGGAGCAAGGAAGGATTCATATCCTTTACTAGATAAGGGAGTTGGTTCTTCCTAGGATTGGTGCCCTAAACACAAGGGAGTTGGTACTTCCTAGGGTTGGTTCCCTAAAGACAAGGGAGTTGGTGCTTCCTAGGGTTGGTGCCATAAAAACAAGGGAGTTGGTGCTTCCTAGGGTCGGTGCCCTGAAGAAGGGGATTTGTGTCTCCTAGAGTTGGTGCTCTAAAAAGCATTGGTGTCATTCACTATTCTTTATAAAAATTTGTAATTCTTGTTAATTATATTTATATAATTGATTTTAAATACAAGTCCATTGTTGATCTATTGTGGTAATTAATAAAATATCAAAACAATTGCTAATTTTCGAAAAATGGTAATATTGATTCACCCCCCCTCTCAGTATTTCCAACACGTGGAATAGGTTATTCATGTAGCAAACAATCTTAACTTTATGGTGAGTTTTCTTTACAAATTTGGTAGAATTTTTGACAGATTGTTGGGATTACAAGTTTTGATCATTGAATTGCAATATAGAGTTGTTCCACTGAGAATGAGAGTTTACAAATCCATCTACAACATCAAAATTTGCAAATTGCATTATTTCATTGTCAAAATCATCATTTTCTATTGTTGGATTCCATCAAATAACATGTTGGAGAGAGAAGGATGCTACACAAATACATTACTCCTAGGTACTTTTCCTCTGCACCATAAGGAAATATACGTCAAGTAAAATATGGAACTCTATTGTACAAGTGGATAGGAAGTAAGAACTTTGGCTTAAGTATGACATGCAATTTTTCCTTAGGTATAGAAGGAACTTTTCCATACTAGTGAATAGATGTCACCTCCTTCGTAGATTTTCGTTCTAGAGGATATGCAAGAAACTTTGAGTTATTACAACCAAACATGAACACAAGAATAAACATGCCTTTGGAGAGACTTGAGTCATAGTAGGAACAATATCAGTTCCCTTGCTTTCACTGACTTGAATATTTCCCTACTTTCGCTAACCCAACAAGCCATGTAAACATCATTGGATATTCAAAATCATAAAATGATTTTAAGACAAAAGAACTATGGATTATTTTCCCTTTTACTAATACAAAAATGTATCAACATCTCATACCCCTGATATTATAAAAATATCTCACTTCTTTGAGTGTATCACCAAATTTAATTGCGTTAAAAAAGGGCAACTATTTTGAAATTGACACAGGGCTAATGGAATAGGATAAATACAATCACGCATAACATGAAAAGAGGTTAAGGATAAGGGTATAGTGAATGATGGAAGGTGGCATACATCAACCACTATCGCATGGAATAAAGTTTGGAAACTCATATGGTCATATTCCTTTTCAAACGATAGCTTATGCCAAATGGTACTTGTGAAACACCAACATATGCCACATGGAACTCATGAGATGGAGCCACTGATCATCTTCCCTAGTATGGATGGTTTCTACCCTCATCACAATTCAAGTCAAAGTGACAACTCCATTTGAAAATTTTTATTCTCACCCAAAGTATACCACTCTAATAAAAAATAAATAATATCACAATTTTTTTAAAGTTATTCTAAGTATTTATTTCAAGACCTATAATTAATATAATGAATTGAAATATTACCATTTATGAAAATCATTTTTAAATCATTATTAGTCCCTGTCGTAGGCATAGAGGAACTATAGTTATTGATAAATCGTTGACCTGGTATTAGATTGTGCATTGACCAGAAATATTTCCATATTGTCTATTGTTGGAACAAGGGAAGTGAAAACATCGATTTTTGTATAATAAAAAGTATCATTTTTGTCAAGATTTGATTGGACAACAAATTGGAGGTCTTATTGTCGCCTTCGTTATTTCCAATGTGCAATATGTTGGCATATCCAAAGTATTTGGTAGTATATGCTCTTTTTGAATCATAAATTTTATTATGCATTGGTCGAAGGTGGATTAATGCTAGAATTAGTTCGAATGTTTCCCTTAGCATTTTCTGCTGGGTAGAATACATTCTCTACCAAATTACTATGTGTGATTTTTTCTTTATTGTTGCGTGAAACAGGCCTGCCACACTGCATATTTTCTTAAATGCTTTCACAAGTCGACGCCCTTCGACAGTCCTGACAGTCTTAACTGTTTACCTAACAGCTCTGCCAGTCTTAAATGTTTATTGTACAGATGCATTGCGACACAGTTTCGTTCATGGTCGGCATCGTTGTTGGAGTGGTCGATCCTTTTTTGTTGCTTTGTTCCATGATTCTGGTTCTTGTTTGATTCAACTTTGCAAAATTGAGGTTCTGCACTTGCAGTTCGAGCTCTTCGTGGTTGTTCATTGGTTTGTTCTTCTTCAACTTTGCAAGTTGTTGGACCTGTTGTTGTGGTTTGCATTTTTTGGGTCTGAGCTCTTGTCATCCTTTGTTGACGAGTAAGTTTCCCTGTTGTTGTTGTTTTTCAATGGTGGGAGTCCCTGCCTCGAAATTCTGTTGCAGACCATCTTTGTCTGTGCTCTTGGTTTTTGTTCCTAGAAACCATGCGTCTTCATATGCGGGTTGTCGCGTCCATAGTTTTTCTGAAAATTGCAATGCAGAGGGATTTACGAAAAGTAGTTGGGAGCTATCAGAAAAGGGAACCATCGGGCGGGGTGTAGACGTAGGGTATGTTTTTATTCTGTGGGTCAGAAAACTGTGTCTACCTGTTCTTTTTCTGCTGAGTAAAGTTATGGTTTTATTTATTTGCGTTATGTCTCCTGTTTGGTTCAATTTCCAGTGTTGATCTGTTTTCTTCTCATCTGCTATAGGGCTAGGGGGGATTCAAGTTGAGAAGAAGAAGGTTGAAAGATACATACGGGGATTGGTACCCTATTTTGCTTTCCTTTTTTATTTTTCTACCTCTTATTTTTTTCCCCTGCTTTTCTCTGTTTTCATAGAAACTGAAAGTATGTAGCAAATAGCTTGAAAATGACAATTGAAGAGATGAAAGAAGTAATAGATTTTGAGTTGTATGAAATAGATACACAGTCCATTATACATGACAACATTGACGTGGTTTTGCATAGCAATGGGATTTTTAGATTGGATGCATTCTCGTACATTGTTGGGGATTTCCTTTTCGATGCATTCCAGGTTCTATTTCATTTCCACTATTCGTCGACCGAGTTGCGCAATGGATTGATAGATTATTTATTGACCTGTTTTAAAAATGGCGATGCTAAGGCTTTACAGTCGTATGAGTACGAGATGGAATCTGATTTTCTTAGGCAGTTGCATGGAATACATGATGTCGCTATGTATTTTTCAAAGATGCGGTTGTCTGCATCTCCAGTTCTGCCTGCACATGAGAGGGGACTTTGGGGAGATACATTTTGTATACGGTGGTTGTCTATCTAGCTGAATATATCAGTTGGCATATGGTCATTGACAAGAAAAACAAGATATCTACTATTCAACAAAACTGCATCTGAAAATCCATATCGCATCTTGTTCCATGATGCCAATGCCCTCAGTGGCCATTATGAACCACTATTGTACAGAAAAATGTCCACATGCAATATAGAAAGTCCTCGTGTTTACTTGTCTGTTATTTGCAAATACCTTAAAACGCAATGGAAAGGGATTTTGCATGGCATAGATTGTCATGGTTTACAACTGGCAAAAAATGTTGTCTCTCGCTGTGAAGATAGTCTATTCAATGCAATTTGTTGTTTGGTGGCATTGGGGTTCGATGTTCATTCACTGCGGATTTACACTATACAGTCCTTTTGTAATTTGATTATAGGCGGCAGCCAACAGGCTTTTAGGTGCTTGCATCAACACCTTTTCCCATATCTCGTAGAAAATATGTCGACAGTTGGAAGTTGGCAGGAATACCTTGTGAACATGGCACTTCCATATGAAAAAGGGAATATGGAGGGTTGCAGATTCTATTTGCAATGGATGTCTATGATATTCAGGGTGAATATCCAGGTGTTGTCACCCTTGCCAGATGGAACTGTCCATTCTTGGGTTACTGATTCAAATTACGATCGAACATTTGACATCCTCTCGTTGAAAAAAGATACAACACATATCCATTATGAACCTTTGCTTGGACATATCGGTAGTTCAAGGTTGATTGTCCATGCCACCCAAACGACATCGAATCTGCATAGGCGTGGAATGAGTTTTAGTGAAAATGAAACTCCTCTCGGTTGTGATATGGGCAGACAGGGCTTGAACAAAAAAAACATGCGTAAAATTCATGACAGTTGTGATAAGGCCATAGAGGGCTTAAACAAAAAACGTATAGTAAGTTATCACAATTTGAAAAAAATTATTCGTCAAATTCGTCTGACTTGTGATAACTCCATAGAGGCCTTGAACAAAAAACGTAAACTAGTTTCTTAGAAGCTGGGTGAGAGTCAAATTCATCCCAGATGCCCCCAGCTCATCCTGCCCTTGGGAAAGAAACGTAGAGTAAGTTATCACAACTTGACAAAGGCCATGCGCGAGAGAAAAAAATACATTGCTACACTTCCTTTTAGAGAGAAACTCACATATCACAATGTAAAGAAATTTGTTCGTGCAGAACAGAACATAAATAGGTGTGATCGCATATCCCAGAATGGTCATGAAACTGTGCTAGTTCGTGGTCTACAAGCAACACCATGTAGTAGTAGCAATTAAAACTAGGAAACATTTTCTACCCATACTTCCTTGCGAAAGAAAAATGAAAGACAGACCTACATGAAACAAATGAAAAACACTACTTCCATTGCATGTGCAATTTGTGAACAATTGAATTTTTCAAAAAACAACAAGTCTTTCAGGCCTGATTTGCAAGAAGAATACCTCCACTTGACAACGCACGATAAACCATTTTCCACTGGGAAAGTTTGTCTTCCATGCAAACGATCGCTTAAAAATGGAAAACTGCCACAGTTTGCAACCCCTAACCGAATAAGATGTAATACACCACTAGCAGATGTAAGTGCACTTACGAAACTTGAGGAGAGACTTGTGTCTCCGGGAATTGCATTTTCTCAAATCAGACCTTGGGGCTATAAACAACCCCATATGGGCTTAACAGGATCAATTATTAATGTGCATGTTCAACTAGATGTTGTGCAAAAAGCGTTGCCACAATTCATTAACAATACAATTACAATCGTTGTGGCTCTGAAAAGACGCTTGCGATACAAAAATGTCTATTAGACAGGAAAAATGTGTGTGCATGTTGTTATGAAAGCATTAAAGGAATTATGCTCCAAGGCTCTGTACAAAGCAGAGAACATTTGTATAAATGGCAACTGGAACAATGTTCTCACAGAAGAACATGGAAACTTTGCAGACACTCTCGAAAATCCTAGTGATTTTGATACAAGTGATGAATCGGAGAATGAAACACGTGCTGAAACATTAGTGCATGGATTCACTGATTCACAGTGCATTCATGACTTGCAAGACAAAATTGTCAAAATTGCACCTGCTGAGGGGCAGCGTCCACTTGGAATATTCAAGGACAAATTCGTTGAGGAAATGAACTTTCCAACACTCTTCTATGGAGATCCACGTGGCACTGATATTACAGAATGATTCAGTTATCATAAAATAGTCCGATGGGAGTTGCTACATTCAAGCGGTTACTTCTCCTGTCACATAACAAATTTGTTTTTCAAAACAATGTGCATAATAATAGAGCAAGTTTTGTCGTGCATGTGGGTCCGAATAAGAAAAGGCCAGTTACAAGGGAGAAAGTTGTTGGCCAAGGATGTGAAGTACAAAGTAAACCTAGAAAAAAATTTGAAATCTGATATTAAATATATAAATTTCAAAAACATCCGCACCTCTCCTGACTATTTGCAACAAAACAAAAAAAATATTTTTGCGATGATCCGGCAATTGGGCCCACCAACATTTTTCATCACATTTACAAATGCAGAGAATTACTGGGATCCATTGGTGGCTGTCGTATTTGACCTGCATAGGAATAGGAAACGTAAAAAAGAAACCGATACACTAGAAAATAACGACATTGACTACCTCATAAGAAAAGACCCAGTAACATGTACTCACTACTATAGACATAGAATAAATGCTTTGAGACAATTGATATGCCATGATGAAATGTTTTTCGGAAAAATATCGAACTACTTTTTTGTGACTGAATTCTGGAATAGGGGAAATGAACACGACCATGCACTGTTGTGGATAGAGGGTGCACCCGTCTATGGAGCTGATAACAATTCAGAGATCGAACAATTTGTGGATAAATACATAACATGCAACAAAGATCATTTGGATCCAGAACTTGCGAAAGTCCATAGACATTACCATACAAGAAGTTGTAGAAAACGAAAAAACTCGCATTGCAGATACAACTTTCCTGTGCCGCTAATGAGAGCTACAAGAATCATAGAACCAATTAGTTTAGAGGACAATGTTGTTGTTGACAAATATAAATCCTTGTTCGCATTTCTAGAACAAGGAGGATTTGGTGAAATGATGAGCTTTGATGCCTTCTTGACACATGTAAATCTATCAGAAGATGAGTACATCCAAGCCATACAATGTACGCTTAGGCAACCAACACTTTTCCTTAAACGAAAACTCTCTCATATTTGGAACAATAGTTTCTCCAAGGACATGCCAGTTATGTGGAAATAAAATAAAGATGCGCGGTACGTGCTAAATGCATATGCTGCAACATCATACTGTACCTCGTATATGACGAAGGTTGACAAATCTATGACAAGTGCATTCAGAAAAATACGCAAAGAACATGAAAGAAGTCATATTGATGCCATACAAATGATACGCATACTTGGCAATACATTGTTTAATCTTCAACAAATGTCTTCTCAACAAGAAGTTCACATTGCACTTTCCTTGCCCCTCACTTGTAGTTCAAGAAAATGTCTCTTCATAAACACATCTCCACTTGAAAAATGCATATTTGTGCTTAAACCATCGGTTTTGCTGCAACAAGAGCCTAACAATTCAGAGGGCGTGGTATGTCTCTCTATTATTGATTATTACGTCCAACGTCCATCTCCTATTAGGAATATCTTCTTGGCAGAATTCGTATCGCATTACAAAAACAATGGTGCATCCATATCAAAAAGAAAAAAAAACCTTTGTGATACAGTTTGTCAAATACAATAAAACTATTGTCGAGAAAAATTGTTGTTGTACGTTTTGTTCGATGAAAATGAAGACATATTGATACATAAATTCTCTACATGGGAGGTTGTGTATGTTGCTTCTGAGAGTATAGTGCACACCAATGAAGCTAGATTTACCTACAATGTTAATCCAACATGGGGCGATCTAGAAGTTGCACTTAATGACCTAGAAAACCCTGGCGATCATTATGAGACATTCAGAAACCCAAAAACAACCACAACTCCTTCTGAGTCCTATGACTTACAAGCGAATTTTCCTCGTCCTCCAGCGGTTGGAAGTGAAAAACATATCAATATTGGTTTTCAAGTTACAAAACATCCTTTCCTAATTGAAAATAAGGAATACCACAGAATAAGACGTATGTTGAATCGCGAACATCAAACAATTCTAAAGGACATTGCTCTTAAAAAACGTTTGAACATGAACAGTCATGTGCACGTGTTCCTTACATGCGGAGCAGGAACATGCAAGACATTCACAGCAAAAGCATTGTTCCAAATTCTTATACAAATATATGATTCAAAAAATTCATCTGATCCTATGAAACCAAAGGGCCTAATAGTTGCATACATAGGAAAAGTTGTATACAATGTTGGTGGAACAATAGTTCACTCTGCATTTTTAATGCATTTTAACAAGTCACAGTTTCTTCCACTTAGCAAGGAAATGTTGGATACATTATCTAAGATTTATGAGGAACTCCAACTTGTCTTTATAGATGAAGCATCTTTGATTGGGAGTCGGTTCTTGTATTCCATTGGCAGCCGACTAAGAAGCATAAAACATGTGCAGACGAAATACTTTGGAAACATTGACATGATATTCTGTGGGAATCTTTACCAGGCACAACCCATCCAAGATTCTTTGATATTTGAACAACCTATCGTTAACATGGAAACAGTCACCCATGAATTATGGAGAGACAATATTAAATGCTTTGAGTTGCATACTACAATGTGCCAGACAAATGAAACATTCATTGCAATTATGAATAGAATGCGCACAAACAACCAAACATATGATGACTTGACCTATATCAATTTGAGGTGCTTACGGCCTGCACCAACAGACCCAACGTTCCTTTACCTGTTCTACATAAATAAGGATGTTGCAAATCATAGCAGCCACATGCTGTCACTCATGCCTGGCGATGATATCATCATCAATTTGATTGACCTGGAAGAAGACAACCATGGAAATGTGCCACGTCATGAACATTCAGTGACTTTACCTTTGCATCTTTTCCTCAAATTATAAATGTTGGTTGAAATATATGCCTG